>JAYKAV010000578.1:843677-1111031 GCA_035582835.1 Phoebastria nigripes | reverse complement strand
GGGTGGAGTCTCAGTGACTTGTAACTGAGAACAACAAAAAAACCCAAAAAGCCCCTTTAAAAAAAAAAAAAAAAAAAAAAAAAAAAATCTTAAGATCTGAGATTGATTGGGTAAGTTGTTGCTCTAAGCTTGCTAGAGGAATCTGAGATTCTTGGCACATAACCCTGGGTAGGTGCCAGGCTCTTGGTCTGGTTCCAAGCAAACTCCAGCTACCATTCACCAGTAATTAACTCTGAGACACATAGTCAGATGGTACATACCAAGTTATCATCTTTGCATCAATGCAATGGTGCCGTGCCAGTTGCAGAGCTATGGCCATGCTCATTCATCCACAGAATCAGATTTGTCCAAGTCCACAGAACAAGTCAATGGCTGGTCTACCTACCCTTATGTACCAGACCAAATTCCTTCCTGGGAGTCTTGGTTGCACACACTTGATAGCAGTGCTCGCTGTCTATTGCAGATGCTACAAGGCTTCCCACCTCTAGCTGGCCATTACATTTAGGATTGGAGGCTTCTGACTTGCATGCAAGTTAAAGGTATGGGGAGAGATGGATTTAAAGCTTAAGTTAGTTATTCTGTGATTCTATAAAATGCCTAAGTTAATGATGACTAGCGCTTGCTTAGTACTTAATCATTGATGAAATTCAAGGAGGAAGAGGCTACAGGACAAAGAAGTAGAGTTTCTGTTTGTGAGTGTGGAGGCTTCGAGACTGCAGTGAATAAATATATATGGTTTTGTGGCATACACTCACTGAGGAGGTAACTGTAATGCTCAATATTCTGAAACAATTTACTATTGGGCAGTGCTGCCACGGAATTGATATTCTGAAGGTTTAGCTGTGAGGTAAGCTTAATGGATTCTTACTTTTGCTTCCTAGAATTGCTGTTCTGTTTTGACTAAGGTAAGTAGTACGAAGCCTTTTGTTTTAACTCATTTGGGTTTGCTGTACACAGTGGGGGCACATACATTTAGCCTTAATTGTTGCTTAAAGACATTTATTGGCTTTTCATTTCTATGTGCTTCCTTGGGCTGTCATGCAGACAGTTCTGTGTATCCTTGACTCATTCCTGTGACTTGTCTTCTACATTCAAACAACTGGATAAAAATATTTGTTTGTAGTTTGAATGTGATTGTACAAAACGGCAGAAAGTAGGGCATCAAACACCAAAGCTCTACCAAAGGCAAGGGCCAAGATGCTCTGGCCCTGAGAGTTTCTCTGAGAACTCCTGGGGCAGAGCAATACAGTTTAAAGCCTGTTGGTTACCCATGACCCGCAGCCAGAAGGTATGTGGCAGGGGTAAGAGAGGTGGTGGGACTCCCAGGCTTCCTGTGCAGACAATGGAAAGAGAAAGCCACTTTTGGAGAGCATTTCCATTGCATTGTACTCAAGTCATTTGAACATATAATGTTATATAACATTTTGATACAGTTTAACTAACTAGAATAAATTTGGAATTTATTGGTTTGGTAAATCTTTGCTGTAGTCTTTCCCCTGAGCATCTGGTTTTGGCAACAATCAAGAGGACAGTGGGCTACCTTTGCACTGATTGAATGTAGCCATACTTTTGTTATGTATTTGTATCCAAATATGTATCCTTCGTACATAAGTAGCTAAAGAGAAATAATGTTTGTGTTCGACTGTCTTGGTAGTAATTTGAATCCTTTCCATTCTATTGTCCTAAGTCATATTAAACAGAAAATGACAGTTCTCAAATGAAAAGAGGATTTAAGATGTTTTAGTAAAGTGGTTAATGCTCTAGATTAACTATATGGCTTTTCTTAGTTTTCTGGGGCAATTTTTGTTCAGTTAGGATGGGATTATTCACATCCGTAGCTTTGTTGAAGGCTGAGTGACTAAAATGTGATTAAATGATAAAAAAATTATATACTTTCTTGTCTGTCATTTTGGATTGTTGACCTATATTGTCAGTACCAATATTTGAAGGAGTATGTTGCACAAGATTTCAGTTCTCTATATTTTGAAATTACTATTTTAGAAAGATAATTAACTTTTAATTGTGTCTTTATTATTTTTTCTGCCTAAGCATTCAGGTTTTATTATGCTTTGAAGGGCAATATTTAGATTATTACGTGGGCAGCGTGAAAGCAATGCTGCCTTCAATTAAGCATTTATTTGTGTAACAGAATGATAGGTAATATGTTGTTACTTGGCACCTTTAATTGATTTATTAAATACTGGTTTTAATGATGGATTTTCTAGGGACATTCCTATTAAATTTTAAAAGCATTTTTCACTTTTCCTTTTGGTCTTTAGGCAATAAATATTTTTTAAAATAAATGAACTATAGTAGAGGTACTCAATGGATATTAGCTGGAAGCTGGACCACAGTTTTGGTGGTATTGTAGACAATTAAGTAGTTAGAGTAGCTTTTCAGAGAACCGTATCATGTTTGTGATGATCCTTAAAAGACTGATCTGCTCATTAAATAGCAATGGTAGCTCTATAGGGCAGTATATAGCCAACAGTCATTGGTGGTTTTTTTGTGAAAAAGAAAAAAAAAAAAAAAAAAAAAAGCTTTTACACACTGTCAGACCTGAAACTGGAGCACAGCCCTCCTGGTTCTGCAGCCAAGGCACCATTCCCTCTTTGTGTGGCAGTCAGCCAGTAACTCAGGAGGTCCTACTGGAACCCTGCCTTGGATTTGGCAAAAGTCTATAAAAATGGAGATGTAGTGGGTTTAGAAAAACACAAAAGAATGTGCTGTTCCACACAATGAATAACTAAATGGTGGCACTCACTGCTAGAGGATGTGGGAGGCCAAAAGTATAAATTCATTCAATTAATTACAGATAGGTCAATTGTGAACTGTTAAACACAAAAGTCCACATATAACCTGTGGTTCCAGCTTGTTTCTGCTGGAGAATTTCTGTCCAGCTTCTACTGGCAAGTTCCCTGTCCTGGGGTGTCCACCCTGCAGGTGCAGTCTCCTGTGTCCCTACTATAAAATAAGACGAAGTATATGCTAGCTAGTCAGAACATGCTTATTTGAATAGAAGATAACACATTAGTGGCTGACTGCTACAGATTCATAGTTTAACTGATATCTTTAATCCTTTGATAGCATTTATTCATCATTTTCATTATCCTATGCACGGATTGGTGGGGGAAGTTGTGCCAGAAGTTGTATAGGTGTGGAAAGATAATAGTCCTTGTTTGGGTACTGGCATTATCAGGTGAGAAATTCAGAGAATTATAGAAATGAGTGTGAGAAAACAACTAGATAGTGTTAGTTAGTGGAATGGACAGTCAACTCAACATGATAATTTCTTCTGCAGAACAGGGAGCATTAAAGTTAAGCATCAAACAATATGTTATTTGCTTGAAAGTATACAAGATGATGTTTTGCATAAAAACTTACCTAGAACAAAAATCATGTAGCCCAGTATGCTGTCTCCAGCAGTGGACCCAAGAGGATTCCTAGGGGAATGTATGATGTTTGTCCCTTGAACTCTTTGGACAGCCAGGCATTTTCAGGTCAGGTGATTTCCTGAAGTCTGTGTGGCTTTTTATGTTCAGAAACCCTCAATGGATTTCCCTTCCATGTAGTTTTCTGATCCCCCCTAGAGCCCATGAAGACTTTCAGTATCCCCAACATCTCTTGGCAACAAGTTCCACAGGTCTGCTAATTGTATCAGGAAGAGCTTCCTCCTTTCGTTCCTTTTGAACTGGATTCCTAGAAACTTCATTTGATGATTCAAAAGTTCTTGCACTGGAAGTAACAGTGAACAAAGTATCCCTACTCTTTCTTTCCTTCTCATTCATGACTTGTTAAACTGCACTGACATCCCACCTCAGTTGAAGAAGTCCTAGCCTCACTCAATCTGTTCTCATACAGAATCACAGAATAGTTGAGGCTGGCAGGCACCTTTGGAGATCTTCTAGTCCAACCTTCCTTCCCAAAGCAGGTTCGACTAGAACAGGTTGCTCAGGACCATGGAATCATAGAATCATTTAGGTTGGAAAAGACCTTTAAGATCATAGAGTCCAACTGTAAACCTAACACTGCCAAGTCCACCAAAGACCATGTCCAGTTGGGTTCTGAGTATCTCCAAGGACGGTGACTCCACGAGCTCTCTGTGGGCAACCTGTTCCAGTGTTTGAACACTCTCACAATGAAAGTTTTTTCTTATGTTTAAATGGAATTTCCTGTGTTTCAGTTTGTGCCCATTGCCTCTTGTCATTCCATCAGGCATCACTGAGAATACACTGGTTCCCTCTTCTTGAGTCCCTCCCATCAGCTATTTATACACATTGTTACRATCCCCTGAGTCTTCTCTTCTCTAGCCTGAACAGTCCCAGCTCTCTCAACCTCTCCTCACATGTTAGATGCAACAGTCCCTTAATCATATTTGTAGCCCTTCACTGGACTTACTCCAGTAAGCCTATGTCTCTCATGAACTGGGACTGAACACAGCTATCTAGATGTGTCTCAACAGTGCTTGGCAGAGAAAAAGGATCACCCAGCTGCCTTAATGTGCTGGTAACGCTCTTCCTCATGCTTAGCCCAGGATGCTCTTGGTCGTCTTTGCCCCAAGGGCACACTGTTGACTCATAGTCAGCTTGTCCCCTAGGACCTTCCAGAAGGTTGTCCCCTAGCCTGTATGGATGCATGGGGTTGTTCATATCACAAAATACAAAGCTATTTTTGGTTACCTGTTTCTTCTTTTTCTTAGCCCTTTCAAATTCTACTGTAAATTTTTTACGTGAGGAGACCATCATGAGAACTGCATAGAGTATTCAAGATGTGGACAAACAATGGATTTAGTCAGTGGTATAATGCTGTTCTCTTCCTTAGTATTCCTTGTATTTATTCCTTAATAATGCCTAGCACTTAATTTGGTTTCTTGACCACTGCTGAGCACTGTTGGAACTATCTAACATAACTACAAGATAATGCTTCCAAATCAAAATTATCAGCTAAGACCCCATCATTTCATAGGTCAAATCAGAGTTGCTTTTTCTTAAATATGTTACATCAAATGTAATTGAATTTTACCTGCCATTTTTTAAAATTTTATTTTCCAGTCACGCCAGCTCATAAGATCCATCATCACAATGAGCTGTCATTCTTGCTAGTCTGGGTAACTTAGCGTCACTTCTTTTTTAACTGTCATGTTTGCTAGTCTGACTAACTTCGTGTGACCCCTTTTTTCTCAGTGACTTGTGAAGAAACTGAACATCAGAGGCACAGGTGATTGTAGTATTCCTTTGGTGGCCTCCCTCCACTGTAAAAATTATTCCTTTACTCTTACCTGGTGTTTCCTATCTTCTCATCAGTTATTTTTCCAGCAAYGACTTTCTTTCTTAAACCACAGATGCTTAGTTTCCTAAAGAGCTTTTTCCAAAATACTTTTGAAAATCAAAATAGGCTTACATCACCTTCAGCCACATGGTTGCTGACTACTTCCAAAAAATTTAGGAGCAATAATCTTTCTTGGTTGGGGTTTATCTTTTCTTCAGTTTCTAAGCTTTACCAGCAGCTTCTGTCATGTTTCCAATGCCAAGTATAGAAGGAACAGAAGGAGCAGAGGGAACAGGCTCTGGAAATAGAGAGATGAATTCTGCACTGGTAATGCTATAGAAACTTGATTGGTTTCTTAATTTTTGAAATGCAGCTGCTAGTGGCACAATTCCAGCAGCTGGGCCAGAATCCAATGTTGAGGTTCCCACCCGTGGCACTATGCCAGTGTAGTTGAAAAGGGGAAATATGTTCTTCACCTCTGGGCAAGTCAACACTGCAGACTTTTTGCTTAATTTGCCTTTGGGCTTTTATGCTTTTGGCAGTGACTGGAGAAAGGCAATGCTGTGGGTTAGGAAGCTATGCTCTTATGACTGCTACTCTCTGCTTTCCATGAAGAGTCAATAGAGACAGATCATTTTCTTACAATCACTTGCTGACTGCAGTCACTGAAAAAAGAGGTGGTATGAGTAGAAACTACAGCCATAAAAAAAGATTACTGAGACTCAATGCCATCTTCCCCAACACAGTTAGAGGAAGGCGGTAACGTAATCTGATCTAATCTGAGAAAGTGTGAATCAAATGTTTAGTGCACTGGTTGCACCAAACAGCCTTTAATGCTGGTGCTGCTACTGTAGAAAATGCAAGAACAAACAAACAAGAAAAAAATATGTAAAAATGAAGAGCACATTTTAAAAAAAAGAGCTGTTTCCACTCTGTCTGCTCTTTCCCTGTATTGACAGTGCCTGTCAATCTCTGCACACCCCACTATAAGGAAGAAAGTAGAGTTGTTAGATCTCATTGCAGAATGCAACCTGGGAAAAAAATTATAGTATTGGTACACAGAGCCAAATCACTTTCATATATACCTTGACACAAACTCTCCAGTCAAAGACAGTTCTTTTTATCAGGAGTTGATGAGATCTTTGTGTGCATATGCAAAGACAGAATTAAGACCTTGGGTATGCATTACATACCAAGCCTTGATCTCTCAGATCTGTGAATCAACAGTATCTTCAGACTGACTTGACCAGATAGTGCAGTGACCTAAACAGGGAACTTCTCTGTCTTTGCAACAGTGTGTGCGAGGGTAGAATCTCTGTATACGCTTATTTTACCATATTTACTACAATTGTCCTACTACCTAAATGTCACCATTAGGGTTCCTTCTGCAAGATGTTTGCAGTCAGGAAAATCTTGTGTGTCATGAAAGGGATTTCTGAAGTGAACAAAGATATAATGAACATAGATAAGCTTTTGTGAGATAAACTTTTATTTACTGCTTAGAAAACTTGAATACGTTCCTGAGGGGTATTTTTTATTTACATAAGAATTTATATCATAAATTTGATTAGCCCAACCCAGCTCAATTTTAAAGTCTTTATAATGTAAAGGATGAGTATTTGTTTTATTTTACTCTGCATATGGTGTCCTCAAGCCCACAATTTGCCAAATGCTACATTAGAGTAGTAGAATATATATTAACTCCTCACATATTTCAAACTTTAGCTTGATAAATATTTCTGCAAGCAAAAAAAGCCAATAAGCAAGTCTTTTAGTTGCATTTCTTGTTTTCACAAATTCCAATTCTATAAAAACTAGCAAGGTAAAATCTTGGCCCCTGCAAATCGTTGGGAAAATTTCTGTTAAATTTTGTGCACTAACATTGCAGAAGCTTTACCTGTTTAAAATGAACGGTAAAATTTTAAAGCATTCAGTAGTGGGGTAGCACATTCTTTTTCTTCTGTTTTGAGTTTCCTTTCCTTTTTCTTTTTTTAACGCTGTGTAGTACCAAATGTAAATTGTCCTTAAAGAGAAATGTTCACATTGCAAAGTAGACATTAAAAGATGTTAGAGGTGAAATATGCAACTCAGGTAGAACCTTCAGGACTCAAAGTGGTCTGGGATCTTCAGTTCCCACAGGTCCCACTGAAAATCACTGGGGACTCCTGAAGATCAGAGTTTGTGCCATTTAATATTAGGTACCCTACTGAAGAACCTTCATGTAGTGCTTTTAATTCCCTGTATAAACAACAGAGAGAAAATAGGCTCCTTTAGAGGGTAATTTATCCCACTTAATGATTGATTAACTTCGGAGGAGGGGCCAATCTCTCTCCTTTGGCTACAGGAGAACTCAGGAGAGTACATTCTTAATTTAAGCACCCTCATTAGAGTCCAACGTAGGTGGCAGACAGACTTYGGCATCATAGCTATATTATAATCACTAGTTGGAAGGAGCAGGATGCTTGACTAACACAAGGATCCTGAAAAAAATCCCAATATAGTGATAGCTTTTCTGGGAAAACTGTGCTTTTGACGTGACGCCTTCTTTGATGGTGCAAATGGTTTCTTCTACAGGCAGAAGTTCTCTTTTCCTAACATAAACTGAATCCACTCTGGGCGTATCTTTCTGGCATCATATTAGGCACAGATTTACTGAGCAGGGAGAGGGACTGTAAGCCACCTTTTTACCTGCTCCTGGTAGCAGTGTTTCATTTTTGTTCCAGTTCAGGCAAGCCTGCACAGCTGCTCCTTCCACAGCACAGCTGGATTCAGCCCTGTAGTATAGCATCCTCCTTGCATGGATGGAATAGTTGTAGCCTGCATATGGCCATAGTGTTTTTTAAATTTTACTTTGTTGTGGGGCTGCTTAACAAACTAGTACAGACTGGACTATATTGTGCAGTCATATTGCATGACCTTGCTGTGGAACTGTCTAGTGTATAAACATTGAAAATGGAACAGATCATGGCTACTGCCATGTTCTCAGTACCATGAGAGCTCCACTTCTGCCTAAACGAAAAATAGTGTTATCTGAAAATAATCTTTAAGGTGTGATTTTACAGTCTGTCTGTCGTTGAGTTGCAGGTTTACACAAACCAAAAGGCTTTTTGTCAGTTAGTATAGTATTCAAAGATGAGGAAATACTTCTTTCAAGAAATCTAGCCTCTATTTTAAGAGTAGTTCATATGCAGTTCAATATGGATTATGTCAGTTATTTTTGGTAATATTTAGTATGTGTTCTAGTTATTACTGGGTATGAATAATACATGGCACTAAGTTACTTCATCAATACATCTGAAACCTTTGGATCAACATTCTACAGCAATAACTTTTTAAATAATATCACATATACAATACACAACATTTTACTTCTCAGTCAAACTTTGCTTCAGTCAGAGTTTATGTATCATTTTAGCATTCATCATTGGGTACTTGGACAGTGTCTAAATTGCAGAAATTAATGGAAATCCCCTTGTGGAAAACTTGGTTTAGTATGAGGTTTAGGCTGTTTTCAATAAAAGGAAGAATTCGAGATCAAATAATTCTCATGCTTCTATAACTGTATTGTCTTCTGTTTCAAACTCTGTTCTTTTTAGATACTTTGTTAAAAGTGCGGTTTCTAAGATAACTATTCTTAAGAAGATTGCTTAAAAAGAATTCTTGAGAATTATTATTTTTAAAGTAGTTAAATTAAATAACATTTAACCTAATGTTATATAACCTAAGTACAGTTTCCTCTTAATTTCTGAATGAAGTGAATTCTCTGAATAATGATTCATGTCCAAAACATTTACCCTTTTTTAAAGTATTTGCACACAGGGCTGAATTAATATCTTCAGTGTCCCCCAGGCTTCGAGGACGCTGAATGAGAATCTTAAGAAAGTAACAGGAGTAAACAAAAAAGCTATCAGAGAAGGATTTGTTTTGTCACTGTGATGTTACAGTCAAGCAGCTCTGCAACAGCAGTTAGGTATCTTGAAATGATCAACTTGCTGAGAGGATATGGAACCCTACTACACTTGCTAAAACTCCTGCCTCACCCTCCCCCTGAAAACCTAAAACCCAAACCAACCCCAGAGCCCTACTTTCTGGCAAATGTTATGCAAATGGAATATTTGAAGAAAAAAGACCTTAAAAACATCTCGGTTTGGATTCAGAATACTCAAAAAATTAGTCAGGATGACCTCTCTCATCAATCCCTCAATGGAATTGAGTGTAAATATTTTGAAACTCCTCTGACTGTCCATAGGCATTATAGTGGATGTGGGAGCAGCCAAATATCTCATTCTGAGAGCGTTCGGTGATAGTGTCTTAGTCAGTAAAGAGGAACGCTAATCAACACCCTCATTTTAGAAATTAGTTAACTGCACTTCCTGCATTTATTTAAAAAAAAAATGAGCATCTTTATTTATCATTCATAGGAAATGACATCAAGCATGCCTCAACCCCCAAACATGCCCCCCAAAAGACCTGGTAAAGTCTGGTGTCTCTAGGACACTGAAAATATACTCTCTATTGAAAAGAGAAAGAAAGGCAATGGCTATTTTTTGTGCTTTTTCATATCATGCAAAGAATGAAAAAAAAATTAACTACTTTTATTTCTAAATGCCTGAAGCTTTATGTAGTGCAAGTGTATGAGAAGCAAAACTTTTGATGCTTTTAATGCATGCTACAAGAGAGCTATACAGCACAACTGGAACATGTGGATGCTCTAGCAGTCAATGACTTTACCTTTCCAGAATGCTGGACAACTTTCAGTACCAAGAACTGTCAATACAAGCGGGCTTCATCACAGAGGAACGATGCAGACCATCCTGCTGATCTGAACTCTATGTACACTTGGTATGCAGTTACAAGAAATGAGTCAGTGAAAAAACAGATGCTGCTCCCAAGAGATATTGGGATTTAATGATATTTTTTCCTCTTATCAATACCTTTTTAAAAAGGTTTCCAGCTTGCCAGATTCCCAGATTTAAGCTACCAATCTACTGAAGACAATTTTCATTTCTTATCGCTCAAGACACAAAAGAACTGTTCCAGCTACTCAGTGACTTTTTTTTCCTAGAAATCGCATTCATCATAGGGACATAAATGTTTTTATATGAGTAATATCTCTTGAATATTTCTGTGTATCTTATACTGTCAGCCATCTCCTTACCTAATGCTGCAGAACTAAAGTAATGGAAAACTGTATATATTTCAAGGGAAAATTCTATATTATGAGATAACTCTCTCCTTATGTGTATTCTAGGCAACTGTTGTAGCTGTTGGCTGTAAATGAAAACATGCAAGTTTTATCATAAAGATAGTTTAAAGAAATTCTTGGACTCATAACTGCCATTGTAGATGGGATTTTTCCTTTGGGCAAAGTTGGAATGTTAGTATTGACTTTCAGATAAAGATAGGCCTGGCCAAATATTTGTTCTTTTGTTAGATTTTTTTTCTTTCTAAATATGGGAAAAGTCCTATGAAAATTATTCCTGGAATTTTGTATATCTGCACAGAAGAAATCAAGCAAGGCATAAGGTAGGTTGCTGCTATTAAATCAAAGTTCTTTAACAAGGAACGTCAGAGAGCTATCTATTATTTCTTTCACACCTTTAAATTTCTTGGATGGTCAGGACAAGATAACTAATAGCCATTAAAAATACCGGTTGGAGAGAGCAGCTCCAAAGGGTTATGCCTTAATAATGCTATTTTACACACCTCCAATTGCTCTTTGTGATGTAACTTTGTGACAGACTAAATCTCTGAACATGGTAAGCTGAAAGGATGCTTTCATGGCCACAATAGTCTCCTTTTACATGACGTGCAGGCAAAACTGCCCTTAGGCATTGCTGTTTCTGAGTGAAGTTGGGGATGTAAAGACCCTGGGACAACCCAGACGTTAGAGTGTGCTCTTACCTGCATTGCCACTCCTTCAGTGGCCCAGGCATTCTTCTAAGCCTCCAGGTCTCCAAGGCGTCATGTGGTGACAATGCCATGCAGAAACAACAGGCTTTCAGGTCTACYGCTGTGGAATACTGAAGTCACCTGAGCGTTCAACGTCCTGGAATTCAGAGCCCTCTTGAAGTCTGAGATGCCAGTTAGAAATGGAGATAATATAGAGGTTAGAAATGGAAGTAGACAAACAAGCATCCCAGCATTAAATGCATCTACGCCTTGTACCTTTCAGAGTGTGGGTGAAGTAGGAGGCAAAGTTCACTGTATACAAATTAGTTCACTGTACTGCAATTTAGTGAAATAACAGATTTCCAGCTGGGAGTTGTTACCTTCTTTTGTTTCTGCAATTATGTTAAATTTGGAAGCAAAGTTGTGTAGATGTGTGGGGCACACCAGGTGTGCAGCTAGCTGTCCTCAGCGATTAGCCAAGTTAAGGAGACAATTGGTAAGAAACTAGTAAAATAATGATGCAAAATGCAATATGTTCAGCACCTTAGCTCTTGCCAGGTTGGGATTTCTCTTAATTGAGGTGCTAGTTTGTGTATTTGAATCCTGCTGTCAGAATATGCTGACTGGGAAGTGAATCCAAAGCCTCTGGTCTCTTTCCCGTCTCCCTGTCTCCTGTTGTACCATGCCGAGTGAGGTAACTTTGAGGATGTCAACTGACAAGTCCATAATCAAAGTGAATTGCAGGCTCAGAAGACTGAAATCAGAGTTTGGAAATCAAAGACACTTTTTAAAAACCGACAAAGCCTTGCACTTGGTTCACTGCCCTTCCCACAACYATGCACGCATACCTGCTATCTGAAACGAGCATCCAAGCCCCTAGTTATCTTGGCTAGCACTGCAGAGAAGAGTGATTTTTGGATAATGCTTATTTCTTTTTTTAATGAACATACACCCTAACCTAATATGAGTGCATTCATGATTATACAAACAGGGAAGTACAACAGTACTTTGTGGCTGCTACTTTTGGAATTATGCCAGGGCAATCAAGATATCTCCTAAGTGTTGGGTTAAGGAGTTCAGGAAAGTAAACCAGTCTCATAACAAACATTCAGTCATGAAAAGCAGTCAGAGTGAGTGAAAGAATTCTTCCTCTAAGTCCCAGAAGGAACCTCAGTATGCTTTGCTCCAGCACCTGACTTTCCACATTGGCTGGCAACACAGAAACATACTACTAGTGTGGCTCCTGTATTGAGGAAGGTCCTGTTCCATTTTTACAGGGTGGTACTTGGCTAACAATTATGCCTTGGAAAATTAGCATTTAAATATGTGTAAAGTAATCTGAGGTATAGTGTTRGTCTCCAAAGGCAGCAATGAATAAACAAAACTTCAAGTATTTAGGTCCTTCTCCCCCTCAGCTCGCTATTCTCATAATGAATATACTGTATTCATCCCGTCTGTAAGTAACATTAGCAGAAGGTAGGAGAGAGACTGCCTAGCAACCCACAGAAATCCCAAAGAGAGGTGGAAAGGAAGTGATTTTCATGTAATTATTCACTTTTACAAAAGCTGTTGTCAGGTAGACGCTAGAAACATAGCTGTTTTATTATTCGCCTAACCTACTTTTAATCTTTTGAGAATCACTACCATTAAAGAGAGGGAAAAAAGAGCTTAATTCAGCCATTTTCTGCCTGGCCGTTTAAGTTGTGTTTTCCTGCTCTAATGAAGGCTCTGCTTTCAGAAGCCGTGTTGTTTAAAAACCCCTGGGTAGTAAACTTCAGAAACAAACTAAGTCCTGTATCCAAAACTCAACATTTTTTTTGCTGCTTCTCCACAATACACAGTTCATATTTTGTTTTGGTTTAGTTTCCCATTTAATGACATTTCCCATTGAGTTGAGAGAGTAACAAGAATTTTTCTTTTCTTTTCTTTTCTTTTCTTTCTTTTTTTTTTTCTTTCTTCTTTTTTTCCCAAGAAGGCATTTGGGGACAGGGGGCAGGGGCTAAAGAGCTTATTTATTTTAGGTAACACAGATGCTGCCAGCGTGCTTGGATCCAGCAGGTTTTTTTACTTTATTTTTCTGAACACAGGGACCCCAGCTTTGCCCTCAGCCACGATTTCTTGGAGTTGACTGAGGCTGCATGGAGATAACTGAGGGATGTTTTAGTACTATTCTTGCCATCTGGATAAGCCTAGAGGAGTTGTGTTTCACTTGTAAAACATCATGCTAAACTCTCTTTTACATCGATGACCGTCTGAACAACCAATTGCCACTTTCAAGTGGCCTGGGGACAGGCACATTTTCAGTAAATAGTCTTTGATTTATATCCTTGTTTTTCTACGTCACAGTTCTACCTTAGGTTCAATAAATGTAGATTTGATAAATTTCAACATCGAAAGTTCTTCCCAAAGAAAAAGTGTATTTTTCATCATATTTTGCTCAGCATATATTTTGGGTATTTCTACAGTTTTATGTTAGAAATTATTAGACCTATTCTGACCTGTTGTAACAGCGCTTGGAGCTGTAGCTGGCATCAGCAAAGGCAGTCCCTTAAACACTTACCTAATTCAGGTGGCAGGAGGAGAGGAAGGAAGCCTATGTTAGGGCCACGGCTGGCAGATTCTTTTGAAATGGTTTGATTTTCCAAAAGCTTCTATCAGATCAGTGCTCATAATTAAACGTGTTGTTAATTCCCTCATGTCTGATGGGGGTACTTTAAGTGCAGGTGCTACTTCAAGATTAAGACCTAACATTTTTATAGTTTCTTACAGTCCTGTCTCATCTAAACCTATATGATAATGAAAGAATGTACAGTACTTTTTCCCTGAAAGATGAAGCTAAGATCTTTATCCTGGCCACCCTGTGTGAGTTCCATAACTGCTTTTCAGTCTCTGTTTGTCRTCCATCTTCTCTTCTTTTTTCTATACTGCATATGGATTTTGTTTTTATTTTTTCCTGATCTTGGTTTAGTCCTCTTGTTGTGGCCTCCTCCATTCATTGAATTTGCCTACCTTTTACAGTACGTGAAATACTCAGATAGCTTGACTGACTCCCAGGTGGCTTGGATGTAAACCATGCTTTGCGACCATAGACTCGCAAAGCATGTGCTTTAGAAGCCAGCTTGAAAATGCTAAACCTTGCAGTCTAGTACAGGTAGAGATGTTCTGTAGCTGACATGAATTTTTGACATTTTCCACACGCTCCCCACATATCGTGAGAGACACTGGCACATAAACACTAAACCTGTCATGATGTGTAGGACTTAAACTCTAGTAATGCTCCTATTTAAGTCTATTTGGCAACAGGTTGTTTTTTCAGGCATTCTCACTGTTATGAAAATCTGCAACTATTCTATGCCTTTACCTTGAAATTTCATTTATTATATCCTGACAGCAACGGCTTTCTTTTTAAAATTCTTACTTGAAACCAAAGGCAAACTGCTTTTTAAAATACAAACACTGCTGAGATTCATCAAAAAGTAATGAATAATTTAAATTAAAAGAACACTCTAAAGTGATTGCTTATTCTCATAACAAAATGGGAAATAAATGACTATCAACGTTTGGAACATCATGTTTTAAAGAGTGAGTGCAGCATTTAACTGGCCTATGAGATCTCCCATATTCTCAGAGTGCTTCATTATGGAATTGTCATTAACCACTCTGTAGTTAAGGATGCTTTGAGCTTTGCATCTGAAGTGGGTGTTCAATCTCACTGTTAAGAATGAAAAAAAAATGTGCATATTTATGAAACTACACCACTGGGATGCATATTTCAGCCAGTACTCAGACACCAATGTGAAATTAATTCCCTTGACTTTGATAGAAATACTTAAGTGTGGAAGCAAACTTAAGTGTGTGGGTACAAATATTAGCAGCCCTTACATGTTTATCATTTCTAACGGATCTGTTAACTGTAGGCTATGGGACAGGTCATGGAAAGACAGACAAACAATATATACGTTTTATTTAATGGAAGAATCCTCATAGTGCTTGATTGTTCTTCTAGTTATATATGGAGAAACATGGATGTTGCAGTTCTTTTAGATCAGCCATTACATTGAAAACTCTCTAAACTGTCTCCTGAACCAAAGTATCACAATGATTTGGTACCATTAAGAAATCTGTGAAATACAATTTAGAAGATGGCAAAAAGAGAAAGGGTGACGTGTATAAATTCCATCATATCTTTCAGGCCCATATATGGTCTTTCCTACTTAATGCCACAGTCTCAAAGCACTAGTGTTACACAGTTATTCTCATCTGTTGACTTAAAGTAGAGAAAAAAAAAAATCACCTTGCAATCACAGTAGATCTGTGAATCGACAGTCAGAAGGCTGCTGTTACCATGGGCAGGGTGCTTGTGAGGATGTACGGGTACACAGACAACTGAGCGTAGAGACAGACGTTTGAACAAGGAGTAAGTGTAGGAAGTGGTTGAGGTGATGTAGCGCTGCACTGGGCCATTTCTAAAAAGTCATATTCTCTTTTGTTTGCTTTTCCCATTTTTACCATTATTTGAGCAACAGACTGAAAAATTAAAATGGTGTTTATCCCAAGAGCTTGTCTGCCCAGCCCACAGACTTGATCCTCACAGGCAGAGGCGATGGAGGCTGACCAGGTCCTGTCTTCCTCCAGGGCCCAGGCACCGAGGTGTGAGAGGCCTGGCTGTGGATTTGAACATATAACCTGCCACGAACATAATTTCTGAGTATCACGTTTTTAACAAACCCCTCCCACTTCTGCTCAAAATGTCCTCAACATGCATTTTAGGCATCTTGCATTTTTCTTCCAGACTAATATGCAGAGACATGCACAATGAGACAGAATAGTGAAATTTCATTAATAGCTTCCTAGCTGAGGTGTAAAATGAAGCAGTATTCTGTTGTCTTCACTACAGCACATCCCCCTTCTTTATCCTTCTTCAATCATTACATGYGCTACAATCATGGCAACAGAGGCAAGGGATCCTCCAGACAACAGGATCCTCTGTTTGACTAGCTTGATTCATCTCCCTGGGCAGAAAGATGAATAGTCATGTAAATGAAGATTGTATCCTACACCCACACACAAGAAGGCCAAATTAAGATTACCCAGGTGGACTTAATATCTGGGTATTGCTAGCTTTTGAGAGCTGGACTTTGCGAAACAGCGCTTTCCATTTTTAGTAAAAAATGTTCTTGTTTATTCTGTTTTGTGGAATTGTGTTTGTACCAACGTAAGTTAGTTATCAGCAGGACACAGCAGAGGCCACTGCTTGTGAGCTAGTGGTGTGAATGAGGAAAGCTGTAAAGTGAAGCGTGGGAAAGCCTCAAAATGGGCATCAGGGCACAGACAGCTCTGCTGTTCCGCTTCCCACTCAGAAAATGGAAAGCGGAGAGACTCACAATCTCTCACTGTCATGCCTCATTTCTACTTGGAGAAAGCAGGTAGTGCCATGGAGTTGAGGCTTGTTTACTTTGACTTCTCCCTTTGGGAACAGAGCTTCATCGCATGGGCTCATTGAACAGCCCCTTCTTCCGAGCCAGCAAGCGTTATTTCTGTACAGGAAATAAGAATAGGAATACAGAGCAATAGCTGTGCTGCTGTATTCTGAGCTGGCGTTTGCATTCCTCTAGTTTGCCCATACTGTTGCTAATGTAGCGCTGGGCCTAGTACGTCTAGAAAATGGCTATAACGTGGGTGCAAAAATGTAAGCACAGTAGATATAAAGGTTCTGTCCTTTGGCATTTGGGTTTTTTAAATATTAAGGTATAATAAACAAAGGTTTTGTGCTTTAATTTTAATCTTGTTTTGGCATGGAAACATTTTAAATATGAGATGAAAAAAAGTAAGAAGAAACACTTAGTTCCATCTTTTAAAGTAGGGGCTAATAGAAGACTATAAAACATTTTCAATCCCCAAATTTATGAATGCATACTGCTGAATTAACTTAATTATCACTAACCAAAGGATTTTCAAGGTACAAAGTTTATAAAGCACGAACAGGATGTTCTCTGCTACAGGTCCTTTCCTCTGGAATTTACTCATGCCAGAAACGCATCAAGCCCCATCTCATTTCAGGAAAAACGTACTCATTTTGTCCCAGCCTTTCACCAGCTGCTGGCTCCAGAACCCTTGGTTTGCAGCTTACTGGCAGTGTTTTCTTTGTCTCTGTCCTTCGGAACTCCATTGTTCTGCAGAATCATGCTACATTCATTCCATGTACTTGAAAAATGTTACAACTTCTAGTCTAAGCCAGGCATTGCAAATTCATCACTCTCAGAAATAATTTATAATGCTTTTGTTGCCGTAAGCCAGATGGATGACACCTGGATTTGTGAGTGGTATCTACAAGAGCCCATCTGTACCCACTAGAAATTTTAATGAGAACAACTTCCCCTGAGGTACAGTTTATGAATGACTAAGACTGGGTGTGACTTAGACTAATAAACAATTTGTGTACCTCAACAAATTCTCCAGCCACAAATGAATACTGTAGTCTGAGGCTAAATGTCAAATGGTCACTAGCTGTTGGGGCAAGAATATGAGGAACTGATCTGTAATATCAGCTGCATGGCTTTAAAATGTTGACATGTTGAGGCTTGTGACAAAATACGACAGAGTTAGTCTCTCTCTCATGTTTTTCCAGCTACCAAAAATCTACCTGTGGTTTCTAAATTTATTTCCCTATTTGCTACTTCCTTGATCAGTTGTAGATGTTTTTGCCATTTCGGAAACCTGAAATTGAAATATTAATGGTCATCACAAATTAAATGTCACTGGTTCTCTGAGTATACAACCCAAAAGAAGCTACGCTGATTCTGTTATTTCCATTCAGTAAATAAAATTACTTCCTCCTTCCTATTTAAACATTAGCCGTAAGTTCTGATGGAATTTCTAGATTGATGTCATATAGTGCAACAAAAACAAAGGGCTCTTCAATCTGATTCAACTTTTATAGAATATGTGAACATTTGCTTACAGAACATGTTTCTCACAAAGTATTTGCCATTTTTTATGTTGAATCACTGTCAGATGTCACATTCTTTAGAGGAGACTTGTTTTCTTTGAAGGAAATAATATCACTTATGGCCAGAATTTTACCTGTTTTTCTAACTAGGTACACGGGACCGCCAGAGGAATGTGCTCTCTGCTCCTCTTCTCAAGCAGCTCTGGAGCTTCTCACTTCAGAGTACAATTCTTCTTTGCCCCCATTTCCACTAGGACTTGCTGTCCAAGGAATAATCAGACTTCTGTGGAGCTGGTGTATGCCAACAGGAAAGGCTATTGCTCATCTAAGTGCTATACGATGCACCACAACAATACATTGTGCAAAAACTGAAATGGAAGGAAACAGCAGATTCTACATGTGCTAATCCAGTTTCCTAGCTTTTGTTTTTGCTTAAGAAGACCGTGCATTTTCAGTTGACCTATGCTACTTACAGCTTTTTGGGAGCTTCCGATCTTGTTAAAGAGCCTGTCTGTCAAAAGGCTTTCTCTGTGCAGTTTTTGCCTTAGCGAGTGGTGAAACTTTGAGATGTAACCAGCTGTATCTTATTCAGTACGACAGCAATGAAACCATTTAAGCCACTGATGCAAATCAAATGTGATCTTAATGTTATTCCTAAACAGAAACACTCTCAACAACTCCAGAGACTAAGGTCTCATTTGATCGCACACAAAACAAATACATTTTCTTCATATATTTATGAGTATTTGATTACTATTATTAGTATTACTATTATTAGTCATGAAATCATTACCTGCATTACCTCTTTCCTGTCTCAAACTTAGAGTAGCTAATGGCTACACAGCTATTGCCTCTGGTTATCAGTCAGTGTTTTGATACTTCTCTGGAAAGCACTTTGGTTGCTCTGCTTTAAAAAAAAACTTACAGAGCTCATTTATCGCAGGAAACCAGGAGTCAGAATTTATTGGATTGGAAATAACAGTGCGGCTGTGTAGATGTGGGTTCTTCACATTGCTCTCATGGCTAAATCAGGAGTTAAAAAAGTATATTCACCTCCAGTAATAACACACCCAGACTCTAGTCGAATGAAATGAACTGTTTTGTTGGAGTATTTTTAAAGTCAAAAAAATTGTGTGTTATATTAATGTTCTGAGATTGCTGTGAGGAGAATAATCTCGCTGTGTCAGCTCATGCTTCCTTTTTTTTTTTCTTTTCTCTGATTTAGAATTTAGTGTTTGTATCACTTTAGGATACAAATGTTACCATAATGATATTATAAAGCTACTCGTTAAGCTCTACAGAACTTTCATTTGTTAATTGTACAGTGACCAGAACAACCATGTCCTTGTGCCTAATTGGGTCCATTAAGTATTGCTAAAAAACCCCCTTTCCCCGAATAAGTTGTCTCTTCTCTTTCCCCAGCTTAATTTGTATATTATCTATGAATGGCATATTTTGTCTTTAGAGGTTTTTTTCACATTAAATTTTTAAATGTGAATAAATAATTATAAAATGAGAATGAGATAATTGCAGATTATTCTATTTAGGTTGCAATTACTAACAGCTTATAGTGTTAATAAAACCATTAAAGAATTTATACTGGGTGAGGTTCTTCTCCAGAAATTCTTATTAGATGAGGTTGAACCTGTAAAGACCAGCTGAGTTACTCCTTGTTTATACCACTGGGAAGGAGAGGGGAATTTAACTCGCAGCATATTTTTTTTAAGGTTGTGACTTATAAAAGGTTTGCCAGACACTATTACCCTGTACAGTTGCCTCTGCAAATTTGCAGTCAATATATGCATAAAGGTGATTCCTTCTTGACCTTTTTTAACCACTCCATTTTTTTTGTCTTCAGGTGTGGGTGGATGCCGGTACACAGATATTTTTCTCTTATGCGATCTGCTTGGGATGCTTGACAGCCCTGGGAAGTTACAACAACTATAATAACAACTGCTACAGGTAATATCTTTATTTTTACATTTCGTTTCAGCAATGGAAGTGTCCACGTACTTAGCTTCACTCAGAAGTACTTCCCTTTTCCTTTAGCTATTTGCATGAGTAACATCAGCACATGCACGTGTTTTTGTAGAACAGAGATCTATAAAGTTTCTTATAATTGTTTCAGAGGAAGTCTTTTCCAAAATTTGGTGCTTTCATCCCTTTTGATCACATCTGACCCTTGCACAGCCACAAGCCACTCAGTACACACAGGATACACTTGCATGGATAATATACAGAATTTCATACATGTATAATGGCATGTGTGTACAATATTTGATTGTATAACGTATATCTGCTTTAAAGAAAAAATCCTACAAAAAAATTGTTATTAAAACTCACCTGAGTTTGGTCTATGCTCTGAATGTCACTTTTTCCCATAGTTTACTGGCTCCTAGCTAGAGCACAGCAGAAACGGATAGCGTTTCATTGCTTATCTTTATAGAAATCAGTAAGAAAATCGCTAATGACTTCAGCAGGTTTTAATCTTTCCTGAATCAATGTCAAAAGGATATGACTCACACAAAATCCTCATTCCATTTTACTGGCATGGGCACGAATATGAGCACTACTTTTTTCTTCTGGTACTAGTAGTTATTGAATTAGTTTTCCTACTGTTCAACAACCTTTAATACAAGACAGTAAATGACAGATTGTGCTGACTCCATCACGATCTCTAGACAGAGAATTCAAATTTCATTTTTCTATAAAGGAAATAAGACAGTCCAAAAGCAAAAGAACCCCAAACACACTACCCCCAAACCCCCAAAGTGTAAGTATTTAAATTCTAAATTACAGTTTTACTTGGAGAGTTCAGGAGGCAGTTTTAGGAAATGCCGCCTTCTTTCAATGTCATAGCAACAATTTGCTCTTCTGTCAGAGAAACACCAAACAGTAGGACCCTCCAGACAGAGAGAGAATTGGGATACTGGAAACCACAGAGACAAGAATGTATCCACCAGCTGAATGTCTGCAAAGCGATCCAGCGGCAGTTAAGGGTACTTTGCCATCTAAACGTGCAAAGTAACTTAGCAGCAACATAAGTTACTCTTTGCTTGGCTGTGACAGCCAAAATTCCAAATGTTTTGCTGCATAAAACAGCAAATGATTCTATGAAAATTTTTTTTCTAAGGGAAAGTTGCAGAGGAAAATAATGACATGAGGTTTTTTAGTGGGAAATGGGAAAATCTAAACTGCACGCAGGTTTTGTTTATTAGCAACCTGATCTAATTCATTAACATTGTAAATGGATTGCAAAGAAGTCGCTTCACATCTTTGATTAGGAAATGAATTTTTATTGTTCTTACTTACCTTTCATTGTAATACATTAATACAGATCCTCCCTGGATTTACAACAGTTTATATCAAAAGTGACTCTTATAAAAAGATGAAAGTAATGGCAGTACCATCAGCAGGCAATGTTTTCCCCATATAAATAAAAGAAAGGTGTACTGATGTTTCCTCTAATTTTTAGCAAGCTAAGAATTCCTAATCCATTCAGAGCTTCTTAAGGGATGGATTAACTTCAGACAACCTCAGTAGACAGAAGAGGAAAATGTTCTTGTTCCTGCTTCATGTGCTCTGTATTTGCAGAACTGATCCAGCTCCCTGCTGGACACTGTGCCGCTCTCCATCGGGGAAACGCCATTTGGTTTCACAGCACCACTCCTTTGTACTGGAGGCTGCACCTCAGCAGGACAATTTTTATGTATGAGCCCCATGTACAAATCAGGGGTTAGCTGCCATGCTGCCGCTGTGGTGCAGAAGATGAATGAGTGATTTCACACACTGTCAAAAATGGACAAAACTTGTAAGAAATGAAGATGTGTCCTTTATCAAGCTTCTAGTCTAAGAGGAAAAGAGGAATGGGAACTGGTCTTGAGGGGATCCGTAAAGGCAAGGAAGTAACTGGAGGGATGCAAAAGGTTCTGTGGGCTCTTCTCTCTAATCAGAGAAGCTCCTTAAGGAAGGCAGAATCCATTTTCAGCAGTATCCTGCCTGTCAGGCAGGGAGAGGATAAGGGATGCATGTCTTGAATTGTTCAGGTGATTGGCAAGACATTAATTTGGAAGAATGTGAAGTTTTCATAAAAATTTGAAGTTTTCATTTGAAATCAGTTTGGGCTTCAGTCAGGCTCTGATGCCTTCCTACCAAGGATGCTTATAAAAGATTGATGGAAAATYAGATAAACTTCATGTTCTCCTTCCAATGGTTCTTGGGCATTTGTGTTTTAAAATTAATTGGTTTCACAATCAGTGGATCCAGTTCCCCCTCTCAGTTTTCCTTCCCGTAGCCTAAAAAAAGGCTGAACTACAGGTTACACACTTCTATCTAAGGGAAAAAACCAGGAGGAGTTGAGGGGTTAGTAGAATTCCTGCAAAGATAAAGGAAGGATGGAAATTAAAATCAGAGGTTGTATTTTTATTAGGACAGGAAACACTGCTAGGTCCCCAGAGAACTGAGTGTTCAATCTGTGACTGTCTAACTGGGGAAGAAAATGATGGAGCTGTGGCTGTGTTACGTCAAAAGAATAGGTGCCTCACTAACTGGAGATGATGAAAATCCCCTTAGGTTCACTTTTGCCCATTTCCTTGGAGAAATGCATATCTACCCTGTAACTACTTTGTACCATGGCACTGTGGTTCGTGGGTCTTCCCTGTGAGTGGAGAAATGTCTGTGCTCCACTTGTTCTCTCACAGATGATCTAGTTATATAGGATTGTCCAGCTTAAACCACTTGGGCCTTGCCCTAGGACCTTCCTTCAAGAGGAAGCAGCAGAAACTGCCAGGGGCTCTGAAGGTGAACAGGGAGCAATGTGTCTCCACCTCAACCCTTTTTCGCATGGTTAGGAACCAGCAGCTCTCAAATGTCCTGTGCCAAACCATTCACCAGAAAAACATATCTTGTTGTTTGGACTGCATTTAGAGCCTGGGAATTATCTAAAATAAATCTTATCTGCAGAAAACAGGCTGTTCCAAATGGAGGCATCGTATGACTGGTGAGCAGCCAGATCCATCCCACTGATGTAGTATCTCTTTTTTCACCCAAAGGATTAAAAAATACATCTTTCTGTATATCTCTTATCGACAGAGTTTCATTACACTTAGTTTTAATTTCTCAGCATTGAACTCGCCGGTTTCTTAGGTGAGATAGGCTGGGGTGAGAATGTCTCCAGAGCTACTTTAGTGCTGAAATACACTGAGAAGAATGGTTAGGAAGATGATCTTTTCCTTTGTTTTATTTCTCTGCAAAGCACAAAGAACTCCATGTTCCTGGTTGCTTTCTTTTAGATTGCTATTCTGCTTTAAAACATCCAAAGTGTATAACTAGCCTGGCTGTGCATAACAACAGGAAGAAATTTCATATGAAAAGCAAATAAATAACAGGTTGGAATTCTGACCATTTTCAGAATTTTCAGAAAGTATTTTAAAGGACCTGTTTACCCCTGCTAATGAACAAACAGTGTTAGAGAGAGTCCATGCATGCAAGAAGTGTGAACGTCGCTGGAGTTCTCCATGTCTGAGTCTTGATCTACAAATGGGAGTGTTCATTCTTTTTCATTTCTGGACAAATTTTGGCAATTTATAGATGATATGCCATATAGAAATGTTTTACTATGAAGTGATTATGGAAACATAAAAACATTCTCAAAGTAACGGTTAAAATTAACGGTAGATAAGGTGATGAGAGAGACCCAAAGCCTCCTATGGCCCAATGGCCATAGTTCAGCTGATCACTCACTTTGCAGCATTGAAATGTATGCCTGCTTCCTGCCATTTAGAATGTATGTGCCTGATGCTAAGGTGAGTCAAAGTCAGTAACAGAAAGAGCTTTGAACAGATGTGGGATGCAGTGCAGGGCTCATTAGTGAAGAAAGATGCTGGAACTGGTCACCTCACTTCCAACTTAATAAACTGATGAGATAAAGTTACAGGATAAAAATACCAAACGAAACAAGCAACAGAACAGAGAGATTACCAAAGAAGTTTTGCCGGAATATATGCCAGGACTTCAAAAATATGAATTGTCGCTGATTCTCAAAAAGTCACTACAAATCTGTGACAAAGATGGGAATCATTATTGAAGATGTGGGTTCAGAACCTGTTAGATTTTACAGTGTCATTTCTTCTCATAGATAGCTTGCACAAAAATTTGCTTCAGAGCTGTAGTAGGATGGGAATAAACCAGACTAAGGGATAGGCTTGACAGAGCTACTGGCTTGCCTTGTGTTTCAGTGTTTTAGAATTCTAATTTACTTTCAGGCATCTAGGTTAGATTATTACTTTCTCAAGTACACAGCTGTCTCTTGTAGCAAACAGTCTTAAAAGATTGACTGTCATGATAAATCATTCCTACCTCATCATCTGTCAAGCCTGAATTGCTGTCTGAAAGCAGGATGAACAATGGTATTTCACCGAGCTCTGGGGAAAGATCACACCTTTCTGCAAGAGTGTTTTCCCTTTTTTTAAAGTGATTTACTATTGTGACATTTCCAATCTGGGAAGAGAAATATTTCTTCACCTTGGCCTTGTAATTGTCTTTGTTTGATGTGTAGGATACATAGGTCTGAGACGTCAGTGTCCCTGCACTGTCTTTGCCTGCTTGTTAGGCACTTTTTCAGGCATATACACACTTCTTAGATTATGTATGGTGCTTGTCATTACCACAGCTTCTTAAAAAAAGTTTATAAACCAAACTGGAGTTGTATTTTGTATGGACATATATTGCCAATATACTGTAACTGGAATAGAATTAGCTAAGAACTGACCACAGGATTTTTTCCAGGAAACAAATTACTACCATTTTTATATAGTTTATAAATGAGTTCATATCCTCTGGAATACATTATTACAACTACTATAGAAAAATTGTTCTTAACACCATTCTTACAGTATTTTTACATGTTTTTTAAAGATTCTATCGAAAACCAGTAAGTGAGTAGCAACAGGTTTGCAATTCAACCAGTTAAAACACAAGCAACGGTATTATGATAGTATCTTCCTGCAAATGCTTATGCCTGGCTGATTTCTCTCAGGCACAATGTCAGTTGGGAGCTTACTCTTAATGAGCAACTCAACGTACGTTCCTGCAGCTTGGGGTTCTATTAGTCCTATGGCTCAATATGTGAAAGAAACCCAGGCTCTGGAGATCAACTGCAGTGTTTTTTATTTATATTTTCAGAGACTGCATCATGCTCTGCTGCTTGAACAGTGGCACAAGCTTTGTTGCTGGTTTTGCTATCTTTTCAGTTCTTGGATTTATGGCTTATGAACAAGGCGTGCCCATTGCAGAAGTTGCAGAATCAGGTAAGTTCCAAAAGCAGTTTTCTGAGTTAACAAAAAATTCCCAGAGGTTGCTGTCAGAATAGTTAGTCTGTGCCATTATCTTATGGATAAGTTAACTGTTTTGCAGATAGTTTTACAAAACTCCTCTTAAAAATGTGTTACCTGACTCATTAGAATAACTGCTATAAGAAGAATTCTCAACTATTTTTATGGTCATATAGTTATGTGTGAAAAATATTAATGTTATTGTGCATAGCACCAAATTCATAAAGTCAAGGAGCTATTGTAACACAAACTTACTGCAGTTGAGCATCCAGAAGATTGTTTAGCAGAGATATATTGCTCAGTTATGCCCCTTGAGTGTTATATCCTCATGAAAGGAGCATTCAGTTTTCTTTAAATGAGACAGACTGAAATCCACACAAATATTTGTTCCTTCTGGGGGGAAAAAAAAAAAAAAGAAAAAGAAGAAGAAAAAAAGATATAGCTATTAAAGTAATGAGAAACCAGCTGTTTAGGAGAAATCTTTGGAAGTCCTCTAGTCCTCTGAGGTCTTGCTTAATGTATACTATCCAAATACAGATTTCTAACAGTCAGACTTGTCATGTCCTAGTGTCAGTAAGTTTTTCTCCCAGGGACATACACTGAGACACTCTGGTTGATTAAGTATAAAAGGTCTTGTTTTGAGTCCAGAAAGGCACGAAGGCCCAGCTCTACCAGAAATTAACCATCTGAAGTTCATCACCATCACTTGGAGTTAGGCATCCAATAAAAGTTAATTGCTCTTTAACACCTTTGTGGATGTAACATCTTTAAGCATCACTTAAAACTCAACAGAACAAAAAGAACAGGAGCGCTGCCCAGAAAGAAAAGCAGTATAATGCTGAACTGTTAAGAAGGAGAAATTACTCTCATGAAGTTAGCCAAGGTGAGCAGGAAAACTGCAAAGCAAGTAGAGCTTCACTGATACTGTCATGGAAAATATTTCTCTTTTCCTAAAGCCCCCAAGACAACCGGCTTATACTATTATAGAAACTATATAGAAAATGGTTAAAAGACTACAGCAACTCTGGAAACTATAGGAGCTTGCAAATACTGCGTTAAATGAAAAAGCAGTACTGTGTTGACAGGTCTTCACTGAAGTTATTGCGGCAGGAGCACAGAGGTACTCCTTTATCAGCCTTGTGATACTGCTTTATATCCCTGCTTTAAAAGCTGGCTAACTTCAGTAAAAGCTGTTATAGCATGAGAGTTTGCAGCAGCTGAAAAATGGGCACAGGTAAACAACAACAGGAACATATGAGCAAGGTGAGATGGTATTTTAGCAGATCTGAGAAGTTACCGATGCTGTTGCAAAAATGTTCTGTTTTAAAGGTTTCTGTAAATATGCAGCCAATGGATTAATGTTATGTACCAGCAGCAGCACTCAAAAATGCAGAGCAGATTTTGAACAAACTAGTAGATATTTAGCTTGCACCGTGTATGGCTTCCAAGATGCAGCTCTTGCCATTGACTGCATTCTTGCACAAAATGTCAGATACAGTGCTGTCTTAGGAAAAAAAAAAGATTCTAGAATATGTTAATAAGTTATATAAGGCAATCACAGGACCACACGCTATTATTTATTCAGGTATGCGAGTCTTGCTGTACATCCACACAAAGAAAGAGGAGAACGTAAAGTACAATGATGTCTTAACAGAAGTCTTGACCTTCAAACATTTGGACACGATGTAGGCAGAGTTGATGTGCCAAGCAAGTCTTCATTACTGATTAGCCTCATCACCAAATATTTAGACTATTAGAGATGTAGAGTTTGTCAAGGTTTTCAACCTTGTATTTAGCTCCTCTTATCTGCCATAAAAGAACAATCAAGTTGTGGTGGGTTGACCCTTGCCAGCAGCTAAGCGTCCGCACTGCTGTTCACTCACTCGCCCACCCCAGTGGGATGGGGAAGGGAACAGGAAGAGAAAAAGTGAGAAAACCGGTGGGTCCAGATAGGGACAGTTTAATAAGTGATGCTGTGCGAGCACTGCTCAGCAATAGCCATAATGTTGGTGTTAGCAATGCTGTTCTATCCACAAATCCAGAGCACAGCACTGTACAGGCTGTTATGAAGAAAGTAAACTCCATCTCAGCCAGACCCAGTACACAAGTATAAATATTTCCTTTCTTTTCTTCCTTTTCAGGACCAGGACTTGCATTCATTGCTTACCCTAAAGCTGTTACCATGATGCCTCTTTCTCCTCTGTGGGCAACTCTCTTCTTCATGATGCTCATATTCCTTGGATTAGATAGTCAGGTATGAAACAAACACTAAATATTTTGTCAGATTCCCTAGCATGTGTGTATCAACATCCTTGATGTAAACAGCATCTAACCTGATGAAAGAATGAACCCTAACTTAATTCCTTGCTTAAAACCATTGATTCAAGTTCCTTATTTTAAATCTTAGTTGTGTGATGCTGGAGATTCCTTTATGATTTACTGTGAACACTGATTCAGCCTGACTACAGCTTTCGTTATTAACATGGAAAACAGTTTGAACTTAAATATGGGTTATTAAAATTCACAGTTCAGTAAAATACCAGTGTGTCTTCTTTTCCTGTTTTTAAAGCACTTTGCAATGAATTTTGAAACTGAATATCAGATAGTGATAACATAAGTACCTGTGGTGTATTTATACTTCAAGATACCATAGCAAGAAATGTGTAGTCATATTCTGCAGCAAAGTGACAGCATAGAAGTTGTCCTTCCTATGTGACTATAAAAATTGTGAAAGCTGTTTGATGAAAAATGTAAAGTAGCTGGCATTTTTAGCATGTGGCTCAGCTCTCAGCATGATTTGGTTCAGAAGGTTTTTGATTGTATACTGTAGAATAAAGCTCTTTAGTGCTTATTTTGCATGACATTTCCAATTATTAAACTTAACGTTTTAATAACTGCTCTTTTTCCTGATCTAACAATTTTTTTTGAAGTCTTTTTTAGAACAGGCAATTCCTGAATTCTACTCTTGGTTGTTCCAATGAAGCAGGCTTTATATTGTCTACTTTTGGACATTAATTTTAGTGCCTGTTTTAGAAACCTTGCTCCAGAGCCCTGAGTCAGAAGCTCGGGCCTCTTGCTTTCTGCTGATTTTTAAAGTTAGTAAGAATGTTCCTTCCCTCCTTCATTAGATGTACTTGGCTTGGGCACTTGATAGCTTTGTGGAACTTCTCTCTTCTGTAAAATGGAGAGAACTTCTACAAAAATGGAGAGAACTTCACTTTGATGAAACAATGCTGCAGTTCATGTAGCAGTGCTTGAAGGTGCACAGCACTGCATAGCATTCCTTTGAGTGACAAAAGTGCAGGATGCGTAGAGTGAAATTCTGCTGCAGTCCTGTGAACGGTTTGTACATTATTTAAGTCCCATTCAAGCCACATTTGAAAGATTTAACTTTTATGTAATCCACCTGCTACAGGGCAAATACATTCTGAGATAGTATTAGTGGATTCAACTATTTGAATTTGGTGGTGGACTGGAAATCCATAGCTTTGGACTTTTTAATTCTGAAATGATGTTCGTCTCAGTTTGAGCTTCTGCTTATAGAGTGTCCTCAGGGATCATTCAGTCTCTATGATGAGAACATATAAGGATATTTGAAGTGTTTGGTAGCAAATCCAAATCCCAACAGCAGATGAGACGCATATTTCATTTGTACTTTCCTATCGTTTGTTCTAGTTCGTGTGTGTTGAAAGCCTGGTGACAGCTGTTGTAGATATGTACCCAAAGATTTTCCGAAGGGGCTACAGAAGAGAACTGTTGATTCTCGGTCTTTCCATTGTGTCATACTTCATTGGCCTAATAATGTTAACTGAGGTAAGATGTGCTTTGTTGTCCTACTGCAGAAAAAAGGAAATGTGTTTCTGTTTATAATCATAACAGATAAAATGCAAGAACATTTGCCGTAGACAAATTTCACTGTGAGGAGTATGACTACAAAATACTTGAGAGACTGTTCTCAACTACTGTGTAACATTTGAAATGTGAAATGTATCCTTAGTTTTTCAGTTGAGCTTAGGAGTTATATGAATCAAAGTTACGTAGCCAAGGAAATTCCATCTGCTTTGCACCAGCCAACCAGATATACTAATCGCGGTTTCTGCTTACTTACTCTGGGCAGACCAGTCTGAAAACAACTACATTTTGGATGAATAGATCAATAAAGAAGATGAAGTAAAGTGAAAATAGAAAACTAAAACGTCTTTGATTTTTATATCACCAGGCCAGGTCAATCAATACAGCCAATCTCTGAGCAGAAATTGCTTCAGTAAGATTAAAAAAAAAAAAAATTTTTTTTTTTTTTTTTTTTTTTTTTTTTTTAAAAAAAAAAAAAAAAAAAGAAAAAAGAAAAGAGTGACAAAAGCCTGTAGTGATTAATATTGCTCTTACAGAATTGGTTCTCACAGAAAATGCTGAGTTTAAGAAGGGAAGGGCAGGTCATAGAAAAAAAAAAAAAAAATTTTTTTTTTTTTTTTTTTTTTTTTCCTTTTCAAACAAGCCAGGGTGTTTGCTTTGGGACGTTCTAAGCCAAAAATTCTGAGGGTGTCAGTCCATCCCATCAGTGCCTGGTACAACATGTCTGGCACTACTGTGTTTGGTACCCAGATTGGGGAGGGACTCTGGGATCCTTTGGTACTTGGTAGGAGGTTAGTCTTGCTGCTCAGTGCTTGCTTTGCAGAGTGAGTTGTATCAACAGTCTTCCTCTCCTTCACTTTACCCTCTCAAGACAGGAAGAAGAGGGGCAGAGTCCACACTCTCCTCTGCTTATATTCTTCTGCTTGCTGGGCCATTAGAGCCCCCCTGTACCAGGGAACGAGGCAAAGAAAAAAGTTTCACATCTGAGGAGCCGTAGAATGAAATGTCTGAGGAATGTTTGTCCGAGGAAGCCTGGCTGTATTAACCGTGAAGGGCCACAACGTGCCTCTGTCGTGCAGCAATCTCAGGCAGGGTTTCCCAGTGAAGCAGCCTCCCAGGGCTTCATGAACTCATCTGGGGTCACTTAAATTCCCTCTATAGAGATCTACAGTCCTTAGACTATGTGCTTTTCAAATTGCTTTGTTACTGAAAATGAGCAAATTTCACCCCAAAAAAGGTGTTAGGCTAACAAAGCATGTTAGTCTGTTGTCCTCAGTATGCAAGTTTTTACAACAAATAGAATAAATCAACAAATCAGAATATATTAGCTTAGATACACTTTCAAGGAAAGAATAACTAAAGATGGGGAGGAAAGTGGAGACTAGGACAAAATGAAACTTTTATTACTTTTTTTAGTGGCAGTTTGTGCCACATTAATCAGATATCTTTCTCTGATAAGTGATATGACACTATGAAGCAAATGCAGTTGAGCAGAAGTTTCATATACTTCAGTGAAGGAATTGAAAATTCACCACAAGAAAAATTATTAATGTTATTCAAAAGAAAAGGACTGGTACAAGTAACTGGACAAAGAGGAGATGATGACTGTTGGTGTTAAAAGAGACAGTGGCTGAAACGAKATTCTTAGTGAAGTTACACAGACAGCGCTTGGTAGCAATTTTCTCTAGTATCTGTAGTTGACTTGCTATGGAAACAAGTCACATATAGTCATTGGCTACATGTGACTAGCTTCTTAAGAGAAGTTTCAAAGATAAGTCCTTTTTCATGGAAGTTCAATGTTCATGAAAGTTGGCAGCCAGATAGAGAAGTCCTAGAAGTATCCTTATTGTTCAAAAGAACAAAGCATGAGTTCAGTCTTTATTAAAAAACAGAGTATTCACAAAAAAGCTGTAGCCTAATGAGTGCATGAAGTATAAGAGCTTACAGTCATCTATAAGATTTAAGTCCAAATCAGGCTTCATTAACTCTGATGTTCCTCAGTCACAGAAGAAGGCATAATGATAGGGAAGGACTGGATGACTGGAGTATTAAAGACAGAGTAGACTATAGTAGCACAAGGTATAAGGTCATCCATATAGTAGTAAACATTTCTACTAGGCATTGAAAACGATTAGGAAAGAGAAGTATCTGGATGTGAAACTAAGCACTACAAATATGCTGTAGACATAAAACTGTGTTTCTTAGATGTTTTGGGAAGGTATTTCCAATTGAGAGATGGGAATAATCCCATGACTGGACAAGCTAATAGTCCCACTGAAATATTATGTATGACTCTGGATACTTGTATTCAGACTGGAACAGCCTGCAAAGCAAGAGCAGTGAGGATGATCCTAGGAGTACAGAGCTGATTTTACCAGAAACTAGCAAAATGATGATAATATTAGCAAGGGTGTATGATTGCTTTCTGTAAGTACATCATAGATGTAACAGCGAGTATAAACATGAACTATTTCTGCAAAAAGAATGGCTCCCTTTCTCTCATCCCCAATCCAGGGTCTATAAGCTGGCTAGGAATAATTAGGCTGAAAATTAAGAAAGGATTTCTATCCATCAGAACAGTGAGGTTCTAGAAGTTTTTCCAAGAAAATAGTTCTGGCTTTAAACTGGAATTCAGATTGTCAGTTAGTTTATGAAAGRTATTATCATAGAATCATTAAGGTTGGAAAAGACCTCTAAGATCATCAAGTCCAACCGTCAACCCAACACCACCATGCCCACTAAACCATGTCCCTAAGTGCCTCATCTACACGTCTTTTAAATACTTCAGGGATGGTGACTCCACCACTTCCCTGGGCAGCCTGTGCCAATGCTTAACCACTCTTTCAGTAAAGAAATTTTTCCTAATGTCCAACCTAAACCTCCCCTGGCGCAACTTGAGGCCATTTCCTCTCGTCCTATCGCTAGTTGCTTGGCAGAAGAGACCAACACCCACCTCGCTGCAACCTCCTTTCAGGTAGTTGTAGAGCACAATAAGGTCTCCCCTSAGCCTCCTCTTCTCCAGACTAAACAGTCACAGTTCCCTCAGCCGCTCCTCGTAAGAGGAGTATGTGACATAGTTCCCTGTCAGAACAGAGGAATTGACACTGGTTGATTAAGAATTCCTTCCAGATGAATGTCCCTATAAGTTGAGCATTGGCGCAGAGCAACCTTACAGGGACCAATTTTCCTGTAATCATTCTTACCCTCAGTAAGATAAATTGTCTTTGCTATGTAAAATGTGGAAATTTTGGAATAATTCCTCCCACAGTGCAAGTGTTAAGCAGAGCACTGAGAGGTATATTATCGAGATGTAGAGGCTAAAAGAAATATAAGCATGAAGAGTGAAGAGGAAGCAAGTGCTCCAAAATGACAGGAATATTCTTGCAAGAGTTTTGCAGATTTGTGTTCCTTACATTGTATCGTCTTAGTTGGTTGATCTCTAAGTTTCCAGTTTGCTCAGATATTTGCTGAACCTCACAGTGAGCTCTTTGCAGTAAAGATGTTCACTTGTGAGATTTTGGGAAGCAGTCAGCTGGCAGAGCTGACTAAAAGCAGTGTAGCTAATAATCAAAAAAGCATCTGCATCAGGAGAAAAAAAAATCTCGTCTAACTAAAAAAAAATTTACTTCAACATTTGCATTCTGGTCTGGGAGGGCTGTCATTCCACAGTGCTTTTACTATAACTTTTTGCTCAACAGAAACCTTAAAGGACAGAGAAACACTTTTTTCTCAGTATCGGTAGAGAGACATAAGTTATTACTGAGAGATGTGACTTATTTACATCATCAACTAGGCACTCTAAGTAGCTGTGATCCAATGCACAAATGACATACCGGTAGAGAACGCTCCATTCCATGGTACTTCAGTAAGGCATCAAAGCATAATGCATGAGTGAGACTTCCAAGAGTAAATACATCATAGAATCATAGAATGGTTTGGGTTGGAAGGGACGTTAAAGATCACCTAGTTCCACCCGCCCTGCCATGGTCAGGGACACCTTCCACTAGACCAGGTTGCTCAAAGCCCCATCCAACCTGGCCTTGAACACTTCCAGGGATGGGGCAGCCACAACTTCTCTGGGCAACCTGTTCCAGTGCCTCACCACCCTCATAGTGAAGAATTTCTTCCTTATATCTAGTCTAAATCTACCCTCTTTCAGTTTAAAGCCATTACCCCTTGTCCTACCACTACGTGCCCTTGTAAAAAGCCCCTCTCCAGCTTTCTTGTAGGCCCCCTTCAGGTACTGGAAGGCTGCTATAAGGTCTCCCTGGAGCCTTCTCTTCTCCAGGCTGAAGAACCCCAGCTCTCTCAGCCTGTCTTCATAGGAGAGGTGCTCCAGCCCTCTGATCATTTTTGTGGCCCTCCTCTGGACCTGCTCCAACAGGTCCATGTCCTTCTTATGTTGGGGGCCCCAGAGCTGAACGCAGTACTCCAGGTATAGCCCAACTCTGTCCTTATCCTCTCTTGCATTTCTAAATATACATTCCTGGATTTTATTCAGGCTTTGGATTATTCATAAAAGATATTTTACCTTATAGGAAAACTTTCTCATTCAGGTATATGGTCATTTCCTAACCATACAGCACTAGTTTTGCCAAATGCCTGCTTGGACATCAATGCAGTTTTATATACAATAACTTTAGAACATTCTTACGTTCCGTAAGATTTAGACAGGGTTTCAAGTTTACAAAGTCCATCTTAACTTACCTTCAGTCAGTTAATGCAGAGAAAAAAAGGGGGAAATCCTAGGTATTGTTTTTGATTTAGTTTTCTTTATGTTTTTAGGGTTCTCTTCCATTTGCAGAAAATTGTCTGAGATGTAATGGATCATATGTACTACCCAAATAGCATTACTTTTCAACTGAAGAGATGATCTCAAGCCCCTATTTCCTTCACATAGCTTTCTGCAAAGAGGGAAGTCTTAGGATTCCTTTCTATTGAAATGATCTTTTGTGAATCTCCTCCTCATTATTATTTCAATATTGAACGCATATGTGATAAAAGATTAAGTATCTTGCATAGAAAGTAGTGTAATATTATTCATATAATTCTAATAGGTTATCCATAATGTTATTAATTGGACTTCATAGGTTTTCTTCTCATCTTGCCTTGAGGCAAAGGCTCTAGAAAGCCAGCCAGTTCTCTGAACAGTTCTGACCGTTGTAAGCAAGACAAAAAATACAGGAAAAGAAGAAAATAATTATGTCTTYGATAGATGTGACAATTGATATAGTTGAGTCATAGTCAAACAGTAAGTGATGATGTCTTAGTTAAGCACATTTACCTTTTTCATACTGGTTGGTATTGTGGCACCACTGAATGCAGAAAATGACAGATCATTGATAGCATAGTGTGTGCATTGTGTATGGATGCCATGCTAACTTAGGACACTGCTTGGTTTTGGTTGCTTTCCTTTCTGGAAGTGCAGAGGTTGCTATTTTAAAGCCATTTGGAGAACAACTTTTAACTTGTTAGGAAAACATTTTTAAAAAGCTTGCTTGGAGTCAGGGTGATTCTTATTTTGCCTTTTTTTGGTCAAATAATAATGACTCGTTTAAGTAACATGGCTTAAAGGCTGTGAGCTACATTCAAACTTTGTAGGTCAGTTTACTCATTTTACAGTCCCTATGCCATTGGAGAGTGATTCTAGTAGCTACAGATTTTGCCTTCTTTCCCCACATTTTAACTAATTCTTTTACATATTAATAGCACAGGCACAAAAACAAGACCCTGCATCTTCATGTGCAGTGATCTGGAGATCAAAAGCACCTGTAGTTGTCTACAGCTTGATGTGATAACAAATGAAGTTGGGAAAAAAGCATGGAGGTAGGAGAGCGCTTTGGAAACAAGTCAAATGTAGTTCTCTCCACTCCAGGATTTACTTCCTTRAAGCAAATGCAAAGTATTCAACTGGCATAGGGAATAATCTTAAGTGCTATGGAAGAAAAAAGTCTTTCACAATAACAAATCACTGAGAAATGAATATTCTTTGTTCAAGAAGGAACCAACTTTAGTAGGAAGATTGCCAGGGAACCAACAGATTGACTGTGTAATTAAAGCCATATTTGCTATGAAATATTCCTACTGGTGCCAACACAATATTTTTTTTCCTTTCTCTGTTTTTGTCTTTCAGGGTGGGATGTATGTCTTTCAGTTATTTGACTCTTATGCAGCTAGTGGCATGTGCCTTCTTTTTGTTGCCATCTTTGAATGTGTCTGCATGGGCTGGGTTTATGGTGAGTTGCTGAAAATTGCTGTGGTTTTGAGTTTTTATGAAACTTTTCTATTTGCATAAAAGCAATGTTAAAGCCTTGTATCCTTATGGAGTGGGGCCCTCCACATTCCCATGCCCTGCCAAAAGTCTGGAATGCCTTTTTTTCCACTCTAAATAACAGAGATAGTGGAATCGATTTCTGCCCCTCCCCCCCCCCCCCCCCTTGGCCCTTGTCAGGGCTGACCTCCACCTTCCTTCACCAAGGAAGTATTTAGCTGCTTTAGAAAGTAGGGGTGGCAATAAGTCTTTCTTCTCCCACAAAGCGTCTGTGCAGGGCATGTTCCCTTCCACTTCTGACACTCACAGAGAAATCCAGGGAAGTTGGAGCTCATGCCTCATTAACACAAAAGGGACATAGTCGTGTCCCTAGATCTGCTGTTTCTGTCTGTCAGCAATGTCAAGAGAAAACGACCACAGTGCTGGGTATGTTCATGGTTACACCCTCAAGCATTTTTTGCTCACAAAGGACTGACAATTTTACTTTGTAAAGCAACGTATGAACTTCAGATCGCCCATGTCCCCAGCTATCTAGGGATTCACACATGAGCTTGTAGCATATATATACTCTTTACCTGGGCTTGCTCAGACTGTTACTGACCAGAAGCCATTTCTGTTTGACAGCTCGCCCACTCCTACTCTCTGTTCACATTGGTCAGATACAGATGTAGGCAGCAATCTCTGCCACACGTATGGAGCAGATGACAGAGAGGTGTATGTGTCAGGGAAAGAGATAGCAGCTTCAGTCTTTGCAGCTCTGTCAGAACCTATGTTTTTCTCTCTACTGTTTTGAATACTGACCTATACAACCTCTTACATGTACATTCTACATCTGCTTTTCATTTGGTTTTTTGGGCAGGCAGCAATCGCTTTTATGATAACATTGAAGATATGATTGGGTACAAACCACTGTCATTGATTAAATGGTGCTGGATGGTCTTAACTCCAGGTATTTGCGCAGTAAGTACAGAATATCCAAATAACTTTTTAGACATAAAGAGGGCTTTCTGTGCATATTTTTAGAATTTTGCTGCTGCTAATAATTCACAACGGTTGAGAAAGACGCCTATTGATTTGTAGCATATGTTTTAATTAAAAAAACCTCTGTAGTATCTATAAAAATTGTTAAATATTCTGTGAATTGTGAGAAATCTTAGTATAGACAATAATAGGAAAAAAATAAACTCAGGGCCCTAAATGAATATTTGCCAATACAATGGAGGCTTTTTTTCACTGCATCGCTAGTATACCTTGTGTCTACCCAGCATAACTCAAGCTCCTCCAGACTTTTGCTGGTTTCCTTGCTGCTCCAGCCTCCTATTTCCTTCCCTCTCTTTGGGTGAGTAGACGTTTTTCAAAGAAGACAGGACATTTTTTCTTCTAGCAAAAGTAGTAGAAGAGGCCAAAAGCACATCTCATATGCATGAAGAAGGGGAAGGAATTTGCCTTACCAGAAGCTAGCGGTACTGGTGCCAACTCTGGCAATCTGCTGTGGCTACATAACAGGGACAAAATTACAAAAGGAGCATGACCAGATTGCCTATAAATTCGATCCACAAGTGCTTGAGGATTAGATACTAAAATCTTCCAGTTCTCCGATATGTAAATGATAGCAACTGCAAAACCACAGATGCTGGGACACCTGGAGATCCAGGTTCCCTTGAGCTCTGCCAGTTCATTTGCAAACTTGGGAAAATTTCTGACTCATTTTCACCAACTCTGAAATGAACTTAATATCACTTGCTCTTGTACACTCTTTTCACGACTTTGGAGAAAAGTACATAGCAACTTTTCTATATTTCATAAATTTAAATGGTCCAAACTGCTTGATTAGACACCTGTCAAATTTAGACAGATATATTTGAGCTTTTGTGAGGATGAAAGAGTTGGCCTGCAGAACTGCAGATACAGACAGTGGATTAAAGCAACTTTGAAAATTTTGGCTTTCCTTTTTCATCACGACAGGTTGGAGAGAACACAGCTTGTGTTACTTAATCACAGCTGGTTCACGGTAGCAAAACTTAATCTTTCCTGCCCAGGTACTGTTTGCCATCAAAGTGCAGGTTTTATTGTCATTGAGAGGTAAACAGGATTTAAACTTGAAAGGTTGTTCATTTCTGTGGAAGGTACTGAGACATGTTATTTAAGCTGTACATAGATATTGCTGGGGTTTTTTTTCCCTCTGACTGAAAAGCTTAGCTCTACTTTCCATCTTTAGGGAGACTGGCCTTGCCTAGTCAATCATTTTCTTGTTACATAGGCAGTGTTTTTTCAAATACCGCTAATATGTTTCTCTGCTTATTTCAGGGAATCTTCATCTTTTTCCTGGTGAAATACAAGCCTTTGAAATACAACAATGTGTATATATACCCTGACTGGGGCTATGGCATAGGGTGGATGATGGCGCTCTCTTCCATGATCTGTATCCCTTTGTGGATCTGCATTAAGCTGTGGAAGACAGAAGGCACTTTCATAGAGGTAAGATATATTTTCAGATTAATGATACTGAAAAAAGAAGTGGAAAGGGAGTGTGAATCCTCACCTGCATGAGACTAAGCACAGTTTAATCAAAAAAGCAATGCCATGTACCTGTTCCAGTGGCAGCTTGGGTTAGGCCTCTCAGTCACTGGTGGAAAGAGGCATCTGAATTTCCTCTATTTTCTTAGAATCACAGAATCATAGAATCGTTTAGGTTGGAAAAGATCTTTAAGATCATCGAGTCCAACCATTAACCCAGCACTGCCAAGTCCACCACTAAACCATGTCCCTAAGCACCACATCTACACGTCTTTCAAATACCTCCAGGGATGGGGACTCAACCACTTCCCTGGGCAAAACTTCTTCTGAATTTCTTTTTCTTTTGCCTTCACTGACTTCAGCCTGTGGTAAACTAACCAATACTATTGCTTTAAGGTGCTCTGTTCCTGCTCAATTTGTAGCTTAAAATGTCTGTAACATCAGCTAAATCCCTCAAGAAGGTTTGTACCAGCCATTCATTCAGGTCAGCTGCCGCCTTTTCATGGTTTTGGTAACTAATGTTTGTGCTGCCAGGATTTTCCTCCAGGAGCTGGGTAGCAAACACTCACATATGTCTTCTGGACAGTTTTCCTGATTACAGTTCTCTAAGTGAGAAATAGAGGCAAAAAGAAATATTCAGTGCAATTTACTAACATTTGGTATCAGGTTATCTCAGGTCTAGGCTGAGGTTAAGATTATTAAATATAAGACCTTTTCTCCAAAGAAAGACAGTGAAGATGGCTATAATGGAAGAAACAAGAATATAAATCTTATTCAGCCATTTGGGATTTCTCATATTGCAGAAAAGCCTGGTTCTGTCATCTGGAGTTCCTTAGATACTAGTCAGTAAAAGTAGGTATCCCAGTATTGCCTCCTTCCATCTCAATACATACATGGAGGGAACTTTACTCAGTCCCTTTCATGCTTTCTCAGTCTTTCTGATATTCTCCAGGATAATGCCAATGTGAAGAACAAGATAGTAGGAATTTCTGTGTGTAGGGTACCTGGGGCTCATTAACTTATCTAGCACTTTTGAAAGATCTCTCAATGTATACCCACACTTTCAAAATTATCCTCCATTCAGAACTAAACTACCTGAACTCCATTCAGGTATGACACCTGAATATATCTGAGTATATCTCAATGTAATAATTACTGCTTTCTTGAATGGAGAAGCTAACATGCAATTTATTGTGCTGGCTGACAGCAGTCCATATTGAAATGACTCCATTAAGCTGATTAAATAATAGCCTGGAGACTACCTAGGAAATYTTTACTGTGGCTATATAAACAAAAAATGAATTGTCCATAACATAGTTTTCTTAGCATGTCAAGAGAGGAAGTTTTGCACAAATCTTAACATTAAATATTTCCTTAATGCATCAACCTTACCCTGTCTCTGCAAGTAAATAGACTTTGTTTATAGAATCTTGTTTTGCATTGCCTTGTAGGCTGAAGCACTGCAGACAGGTCATTATCTTTTCCGTACATGAACGATGAGAGGGTTTTTTTAATTACAGCTGGGAGCTTCTCAGGAAGCGAACTTCCTGCAACATCTCTGCTCTCCAAGCTGTAAGCAGCAATGTTGCTACTGATGTTATTGCTATAAAAGAGAAAGTTCTCAGCTGAACACGTATATTTTTCTTTTGTTCTTTATTGTAGGTTAATACACTTTGGCAGTCTCTTTTTTGTTTGGGGTTTTTGTTTTTTTTTTCAGTATATGTCCTTTGACTACACCATGAGAAACAAAATGTACCCAGGCCTTACCAGGAGCATTGTGCTGAATTTCTTTATGGAAGGGAATGTTACTCTAAATCAGCATGAAAATTCACTTTGACTTTGTCTTTGCCTTCATTCTCTAGCCTTTGGTCTGGTGTGATTTGTAAAGAACTGTGTGGCATACAGTTTTATGGATGTATCTATAACAGGGAAATGAGAAGCAGATGTGCAAGAGAAGAGGTTTTTATAGTCAGTCTGTTTAAGAAATGCRTGTCTGTGACCAAGAAAAAGATAATGATTTCCATTTTCTCAAATTTTCTAGAAATTCAGGAAGTTGATTACACCTAGCTCAGATCTGAAAATGAGAGGGAAACTTGGAGGACGAGCCTACATTGCAGCAATAAATGACTGCGATGCCAAACTGAAAGGAGATGGCACCATTTCAACCATTACAGAAAAGGAGACACATTTCTGAAAGAACTATCTTTTTTGTTTTATTTTTTGTATAAATAAATAAATAAATTCACTTAATTATAGAGGCTGGCTTGTTTTGCACAAAATTTTATTAACCAGTTAATTTTAAAGTGAAAATTGTATACTTGTTTAAAAGTGATTTTTTAAATTACTATATAAGTAATGATTATGTAAAAGAAAAAGAAATAGTATTATATGGTATGTTAGTGACGACTTCTTGTAATATGGTGATTTCAGTAAATGTTTTTTTAGAAGTTAGAGGGACCTGTATAATGTGCTGTAAAACTTTTCTACTTTGATTTCTGGCAGGTGTAATGTTGTATAGATATATGCATTCTAATCTGTAAGCATTTCAGACCATTTCAGCTTTTAATGTATGTATATAAAGGGGACCAGAATGTCCTTTTGTTTATATTGGAAGAAATTGTGAGGGGATGGGGGGATGACTTGTAACTGCTGTTGCATATTACTCTCTAAATGCGGGCGGTATCCAAAGTCCATTGAAATCAGAGGGCGCCTTTCCAGCTGGGGCCAGTGGCTTTTGCAGTAGGCTGCATGCGATTCAGCCTTTCCCTAGGCCAGGGCAGCTGCAAGACTGAGTTTTGCACCTAACAAAGCTCTTCTTTCAGGGCAAGTTTTGTGAAGCCGACAGGAAGCACCACCTCAGCTGCTTTTATCGCCTTCCCTCCACCCTCCATTTGCTTCAACAGGTCTAAAAATGTGGTGGAATGGGCCCACTTCTGAGTCACTGTTTTTCTGGAGATTGGATAGAGAATATTTCTTACGAGCTATGAATTTTGCTGCTCTTGTAAGTTAATGGTCTCTACGATGATGTGTACTGCTTCAGGAGACCTCTAAAGCTTTTTCATTTTCTTTAGTGTCTGGGTGGCCAGTACTTCATTTTGGTTGACACTTCCCATCCCCTGAAGTGAAATGTGTTTGTCTATGCTTGTACAACAGGAGATCAAGGTTACTTTATATATGTGGAGATGTTCTGAGGAAAAAAAGAGCGGGTTTAGAGCTCTGCATACCTTGGTCTCTCTGTCTGTCTCTCTACCTGTTTGCCAGTCTGTCTGTCTGTACATCTACTCATTCCCCTCAAAAGAAATCAAGGATCCTGTAATGACAATGTGTAGCACTATGTAGCTTCTCTCATCTTCAAGGTACTTTCTAGATACTCTCAGATTAGGCCCTGATTGCTCTACCCTGAATGGTATCGAGGGTTGCATTGAAGTCAGAATAGGAGTTTATTTGGTGGAAGGCTAGAGGAATTGGTCCTTAGTCATAGAATCACAGAATACCAGGTTGGAAGGGACCTCAAGGATCATCTGGTCCAACCTTTCTCGGCAAAAGCACGGTCTAGACGAGATGGCCCAGCACCCTGTCCAGCCAAATCTTAAAAGTGTCCAATGTTGGGGAAGCCACCACTTCCCTGGGGAGATTAATCTCTACAAGAGTTCCAGAAGGTAATTTATATATGGTGCAGATGAAGGAATTAAGACAGGGATGTTGGGACTTCTCCGTTTTGCAAAAGGAACAGTATTGGGTTTGTGATATCAGGCCTTTTTATTCTATCAGTTGTATGAACTGACTCCCTCTGATTTAAAACAGATTTTGTATGTGAATCCAACTGATGGATGGTTGTTACCATGAGGTATGCAAATGCTAGTCCCAGTATCAAAATCTCTGCACTCTCTCTTTTTTTTTTTTTTTTTTTTTTTCTTCTGCCAATATTCCAAACCCTATTATTTGTTCTGGACAATTTTTTTTTTTCTTGTCCTATTTTTTTATTTAATGGTTTTATGAGAAACCTGTGGAGGAATACTGTACTACACTGCGCAGTATTTGATGGGGAGAGACAAGCAACAGCCTGAGCTCAGAAGAAATGTCATAAAATCTGCTGTCTTCTCTGCAGTTCAAAATCACCAAAGCTCAGATACCAGCATCTGGAGTTATTAGAAACAGAAGTGGCTGCTGGCCTTCTACAGAGGAAAACATTTCACTAGAAGTCACTAAGTATATCTTAATATTACATAGAACTGTACATGTAGTCAGCATTTCTTTGAGATTTTACGGTTACCTCTTAAAAAACCATTTTCACAGAATCACTTTGTCTCAAGTCACATCATTAAATCTAATAGATCTGTTTAATTTTACTTCATCTTCTTTGTATTTTTCGTGTGGTAAGGTGGAAGTCTAAGAGAGAACTTCTCTACCACAATTCTACTTCAAATATTTTAAGTCCTGCTTGCCTTTGCGTATCTCCATCGTTAGGTGCTTAGGAAAGGACATTTTGAAGGAGCCTGCCTTTATGAATGTACAGAACCATCATCTTGTGAATGCTGGCCTCCCTCAGAGGGAGTCTTCAGCTTGGCATCCAGAACTGGAGGTTACCAATGAAAATCACAGTCCCATTGGAAAATGATACTTCTGGAAGAGAAATGCTCCCAGAATTGAAACCACTGATTGAGTTACATAACTACAGAAAATTCAATGAAGCAACTGAAAGCTACATATTGACATTGAAAAAATGGCCACTCCAAAACCTTAACATTTTTGGAAGTTCTAATGAGTCATAAATATTTCTAACCCAGTGTCCCTTTCTGCAGAACTAAGGCCCCAGAGCCATATATGGGCCTTGGGATGGATCATGTTCCCTCCCAGGCTAAACGTCAACACATTTTCTTACCAGTGAAGGATGTGCAAATGTAGATGCACTGTTAGGTTACACTTGGCCTTGATTTCAATGAAGTTATCTTCAGCAATCAGGACTCCTCATGAATGTTTACAGTAAAGTGTGCCAAGAGGTGGAACTCACACCACTCAGCTGGCCATCCATTAGACACAAAATGGAAATCCCAGACAAGTCAAGATTGCCCTTTGAATCATAACACACACTGCTGTAGCAGAAAAAAATTGACTTGTGCATTTTAGCTTGTCAATGTACTTTGAACTGTTGTACTCATCCAAATATCTCCACAGGAACTATGTACTTCGTATGGAACATGCTTCCTATTCTGCTGCTATGAACCATTTCACCCGTAGCTTTATACACATACATATGGTTTGGCATGGTCTAAAGTATTATACAGTATTACTAATGTGCTGTGCTTGTAAATGTGTGCATTTAATATCTGACTTGTTTAACACTTTACTGATTTTTAAAAAAAACATTTTTCTTTTGCGGGGAGGGAGGTGGGAGGGTAAATTTCCTAATAGTATTTGTGTTTTGTTTTGTTTTGAAACAATATGAAGGGGAAAATGCAAAATACCAACTATATCGTGATGATTTTTTTATGCGGTAGAAACAATATTGCCCTTTTCTGAAATATCTGCAGTATTATTAAAAATAATACAATAAAAATGAACCACAACTAAGGTTTATGTAACATTTTACAGAAAGAAAGATTCTGTTTGGTTTTGAAGGGCACAAGATTTCGTCTACTTACTTGTTTTCAAAAATTAAAGGAAATGGGCAAAACCCATTCTGTGTATTTTAGTTTATACCAATGTGTTTTATATGACCCTCACCTAACAAATTAAATAATCACAACTACCCTGTTAGGGCAGACATATGTCCTTTGATTTTAAATGGGGAACTTAGAAACAAGAGACGATTTAGCAACTTCTTTGAGCTCATCCAGTAAATCTGTGGCTGAAACAAACTGAAGTTTCCTGATCTCACAACTTAATGTCACTGTTATTTAATATAAATCCATGTTGCCAATGGAAAAGTGCAGACCTGCCGCCACTTCCCTCCCCTTACCCCCGTGCCTCCTCACTTCTGGCTGTGTTTTGCTGTGGCCTGCTTTGTGTCGCTGGCAGTGTTAGGAGAGCCATATAGAGAGCCACCTCGGGAACCCTTTGGCTGAAACTTCACCTAACAAAAGCATATGGTTAGTTGTCAGTAACTGCAGCTTATTGCCTGGCCGTACAAATGCTAGTGCTGAAGGGAGACACCACAGGAAGGTGAATTACATCTTCCAGCTGCTAGATATGTTATGCTGGATTAAAATAACCTTCTAACCATGGCCTCAGTCACAGGCCAACGCTGTCCCTTTGATCATCTTTTGTACTATGATTTCATGCTTTTATATTCTTCTTTCTTATGTCACTGGCCCATGTACAGGGAAAAATACTTGCTTTAGTACATGACACACTGATGAAAAATTTTGATATTCTACCCTGAGGCACCCTATTATATAGTAGCCTGCCACACAGGAAATGAAGCTCTTTTCTTAAAGGCTGTTTCTCATCTTGATTAATGAAGCATGGCTATAATAAGGAAAATGTGCTATGGATTTTGACAAAGCCTTTCAATTCCTCTCTGACTGTATCAACTACTCTACCCAGCAGCAAAGATATCACAGGAAGGATGTGCACCCTTTTCCCAGGGTTGATGTCCTTGCACCTGGAACAGCAGCCCATGGCAGACCTAGGATCCAGCCAGGCAGCATTACAAGGTTCTTGGCCCTATCTTGCAACTAAATATTGAGTAAATCTGAACATATCAGGAAATTTGGCCTCAGATGTTGATGACTCCCCATTCAGAGGAATACCTGAACTTGGTCATCCACAGTGCAGCAGCAAGTCTAGCGAAGACTAAAAACACCAATTTCTGACTAGATCAAAAATGTCCTGGTGGATTATATACTTGCACATTTGGCTGGAAGAAGATGTGAAAATTTGCAGACACACAGAAACAAAAAGGAGAAAATTGGCTGGGATTCTCTTAAAAAAGGTTTGGAGAAGGCTGAAAAGCTTGAGAAGGCATAATGCACAACTGCTCAGACTCCCCAGATTGTATGAACACGAAGGGGTGAGTGCTAACAGCGCAAGACAGTTTCCAGCTCTTCTTTGTAAAGCTACTCTTAAAATATAAACTATTCATTACAATGTAATACAGCAAAAGGGAAGTGAGAATTTGAGGGAAGAGTTGCACACCCTTTTCTTACATACTTTAATTTTAAAAGGATCAGCTCCTTCATCTTTTTTAACCTTTGTTCTCTGAGAGCTGCAACCAGCCTCAGCCATGTCCTGCACTCCCTCAAGTCATTTCGAATTCCCGTCACAGCCACCTCCTTGTTGGCAGGCCATGCTCACATTGATTGCAGAAGGCTGCTCTTGGGCTTTCAAGCTAATTTTCTGCATCTGCCTTCCTCAGTTGCCTTGATCGTCACCTGTACTTGTCCATCCTGCAAACAGAATACCCTTGAGCTATATTGTTGGTACTGCCAAATCAGAAGCCCAAGTATCACACATTGTCATAAGTGAAAGGAACAAAAATCTTTGCATGTTCCGAGAAATGTCTTGCCAGCAATTGTTTCTAGTGCTATTACAAAACATGCTAGAAGCCGCAGCCAGGCCCCTGTTTCTTACAAGGTCTTACTGACAGCTGATGGAGAGGGTCCTTTACATTGTGATGAGGTCCATGGCTTTTAAAATGAGAGTCCTTGCTGCTGATAGCCAAGAGTTCCTTGCTATAAATGGTTAGTGACAAAATATCGGGGTATGCTTTCTATTTCTATCAGCTTGCTGTTAATAGAGTCAGTCAGCCAGCCAACTCCACTATCCATTCCCAGCACTTACTACAGCATTATGTAAGAGGCACGGCAGCTTTTCTTAAATGTTATTGTAAAACATCTTATAAGAAACATGGAGAGCTCTGCCTGATCTATTTTTATTTAAATGAAAACACCCACTTATTTATCATACTATACACAGATGAATCATTCCTCTCCTCTTCCCAAAGGGCTAAAAACTGTCTGCAAATAAGGCATGCCATGCTCAAAAGAGCAAACTACAGCTATTCAGGCAGACACCTCCAGGGCCAATTCTAAGTTTGGCTGCAGCCAGTGACGTGGAATTTAGGTGTGCTCTGATCAGCACTGGTGTCAGGAATCCCTGGCACATGCACAAGTGAGAGGTAGAACAGATCAAGACAATACAAAGCATGGTAAAGGCACACAGTCAAGACATTGTACCACTTCTGCCTCCACAAGCCTTATGCATTTGGAAAAGGTATTATGTGTTTTATTCATATGTGACAGGAGATGTCAGGGTTGTTTTTGTGTTTACATCTTTCCATCTGTGAATCAGCACAACTGGGCTTGTCAGCAGGAGCAAGCTCAGCTGCGTGAGCAGTGGATCAGAAGCTGCTGCAGAGCACCACCTTGCTTTGAGCTCTGTTTAAGTAGACATGCCAAAACACTGTGGTTCTTTCTAATCAAGCCCTACTCTTAGCTTGGTCCCAAATTAATTTGGAAGAACAAATGTATAAACTTCAACAGAAACATACTCAGGAATTATTTTGGGCTTTATCAGGTTGCTTGGTTTTGGTGTTTTGGGTTTTTGGGTTTTTTTTCCCCTTTCCAGTGAAATTAGTTTTGTTGTCTGTGTTGAAATACAGGCAAAAATTACAAGCCAAATAATGCAGTACCAAGTCAGTAAGCAGAAATCAAGAGAAGAATAGGCTATTAAGACAAGCAAAGGACAACTAATCTCTTTGTGTTGTCTGCAGGGATGAAAGCATGATGTATTACAAGTGACATTTAAATCAGCTTTTAACTTCTACTGCTTGTTTTTAGAGATTCTTTCCAGGAAACTAGCCCAGGTTATGTTTAAAAGTCTCTGCTTGTTTGCCAAGTTTTTGCCTCAGACTTCACAGAAAACTTTCTGGGTTCTTGTGGCAGAGGCTTCTCCTCCTCCCCAAGCTTTAGGGTCTACTGCTTCTGTAGTTACCACTTTTCCCCTTATCTGTGCTTCCTCTTCAATACAATTCAGAACACAATCGCTGCTTCTCAGTAGAAGGAGGAGGAAGTGGTGGTGTTGGAGGCTATCAGCTGATTGGATTAATTAAAAATAATTGACAGCACATGGCAACCATGATTGGGGAAGGAAAGGAAAGGAAAGGAAAGTCATATAAGAGATGGTAGGGAGAAGCTATCTTTAGGAAGAAGTTTTATGGAAGTGTTGTTATGAGTGTTTGTTGGTCACAACATAGCTTTTGCCTGTTGGAGCTGATATCTTGAATGCAGTGACTGTCATCTCTTTCACCTTCCTCAAGGACACAACAGGTAGGGATCGTGAAGCGTGGGGTGGGTGACAGAGTTTCATCTCAATTAGTTTTCTAGCATTGTGACTTCTGGAATTAGTCTGTAGTTTTTCATGGATTTCTGGATTGTATTGGAGGCTTTTGTGTGCCATGACCTGAATTGGCAAACTTGTTGCAGGATTTGGACTAACAGAATGTGCAGGTTGTTCCTCAATTATTCCCACCCTTGCCAAACTCAACCTCCATAAGTTCCTGTATTATCTATCCTACCCAGTTTAAATTGTAAGCCTGCTCCATGTATTACAGTGCTGTTGCTAGTTAAAAAAATCCTAGTTATTTAGATCATTCAAGTAAGATGGTTTAAAATTCTTTGGAGTTAAGGGATTTTTTTTCAGCAAATGTTCTCAAAACCTTGTATGTTCATGTTGGGAACTGTAACACCTAGTCTGATGTAGTCCTATTGTACATCACTAGCCTGTATGGGCTTAGATGCCCTTTGAGTTGCTATATCAAGGTAGGGTAAATGCAAGCTTTTATCTATTCAGCTGAAGGAGTTTAATTTACCTGTACTTTTGTAGAGTTTTGGGGTTTTGTATGAAAATATCAAATGCTATCATAGGCAGTTCTGTATTGGAAACTGTTAATTCTGTTTTGAGAAATTATATGCAGGTAGGATGGAGTGAAGATACAGCATTGAGGGCAGTAAATTTGCTACTGCATCCCTGGATTGGTTACTAAATAAAAGCTACTGTGGTAAGTTCATGGATTAATAGAACTGTCTGAGGAATACTTAAACGCAGTAAAGCTAGTGCTTTTTGCACACTACAATGCTGCTTTCTTGCAGCAGCTACCATTCTTCATTTACACGCGATTAGCTGAAACAGAGAGACTATTTCTTCCTGTTAAGATGGAAATAATGAATGAAATCTCTGACTTAAAAATTGGATTTCCCCCAGCTGAAACTTCCATTTCAGTACTGAAATCAGGGAAAATAGCTTATGCTGTTTGCAGCCTCTCCACTGTGCTATGCAATGATGTAGAGGGCCCCCCCGGGAAAGGTTTCCTTTCTCGGTGAGGGTGGAGAGTTCAGGTACCGGGTAACAGCAGCCTCCTTGGCTGTTAGGTGCTCCAGAAAGATAGCTTTTAACAGCATTTTTGTGGTGCAGTGGGGACACCTTTTGGTTAGAATCGGTCTAAATGTGATGAACCTAGGGGTTTGTATATAAAAACTATCTGCATACCCACTGTTTGCAGCAGGCAAGTAGAGGTCAATTCTATCATCAGCTTTTCCTTGTTCTTTACATGTACTTGACATGCACCATTTCAGGTAATTAGATTTGCAAGTCCTTCCTGCAGTTGCACCTTTTTTTGATGCAGTTCTGATTCTTTTTGTCAAAAGACTTGGTTTCTGTATCATTAGGTGGCAGCATATGCCAACATAAAATCAACATAAAACCTGAACCAGGGGACACGGAGTCAAGAGAGGTTTCCTTAAACCCTAACCATCATGCAAAGATTGCATTTATAGTCTTTACAGAGAAGCTATAAGAAAATTTCTTTTTTAATTAAATATCCCTAAAGGTTCAAGCTGAAGCTGCCATTGTGATGTTAGTTTTCAGTGAGACTGCAGTGGTATAGATGTTTAAAATAACGGGAAATAATGTGTGGTATAAGGAAAAATGACAATCCACAACATATCCTGTGGAAAAGAGAAGGTAGATGTGCACAGTAATATTTTTTTCCTCAGTGATTGAGAGGTATTACTACCATATCCAAATTATTATCTTAAGTATTGTTGTAGTGTTCTCAAGAAAAAAATCTTTCGTGCCATTTTCTTTGGAGCAGAATTAAACTGTAATTTCCATGTGAAATGGAGAAGATAAAGAAAATAAGGGTGTCATAATTTGCATTGAACAGGCAAATATCAAGYGAGGAATCAACTTACCAGAAAATAGGCAGTGATGTGGCTTTTTGAAAATACATGAGGAAATATTACCAGTGTGATCACTCTCAAGTGTTTATGCTCTTATTTGTGTCTGAGAGATAGTGTAGATCATAACACAACTAAACCTCATCTGAGTTCTGATGAGTAATTCTCATAACTTTATCTTCTCAAGTCACAATAAGGAGGTATTTGCAAATATTTGTGGTATGATGCACATTGCACCAAGCTGTGGAAATAGGTTCTGCAGCTACATTGTGGGAGTGATGAGCTATTTGGTACTTCCTTACTGGTCTTCACTGAAGGCATCTTTTCAAAGAATGCTACCAGAGATTGCTAGCTTGTACATCTGTGCATACCTAAAGTGCAGGTGTCAACTGGAAATGTTAACCAGTGTTAGCTGCTGCAGAGATTTTTTTTTCCCACTTCCCCAAAACCTCTGCTGTCAAATAGTCAAAACACTATGGGTAGAGACAATGTAATTATTTGTAGTCCTCAAAAATTCTCATATTTGTACTGAATAGAAAATAGATGGAATTTATTGCATCCTACATGTACGTAGTTTTACCCCAAAGCAATTTCTGAGTTCAGGATTGCCTGTGTCCGTAGATACTCATGGATGCTGATGTCTACAGCAGTTCACTGACACTGCAGGACCACAGCTTTCTTGTTAGTAGTTGTAACAAGTGAATTTTAGGCTGTAGCAACCAAGGTGGAAGGGAACTATTATCTTGTCCTGCATCCAGCACTGTTAAAATGCAGCTAGAAATATTTTTAATGTGGTCACTTATTTAATTTGGATTTTCTTCAAGTTGTTATATTCCTAAATGTAATAAAATAAGTTACAGTTGCTTCAGACCTTTGGGAAGACTGCTAGAAAACTTATGGGTCAGTGGATCTGAGATGAACCACRTTTCATTTGAAAACAAACAAAACCAACAACAAAAAAACCCACACAAAACCCCCCCAAACAGCCAGTTCACCCAGTAAAACCAGTTTCATTCCAAGGTCACTCTTTCACATAAACTAGATGTATGGATCTGTTGCTCAGGTCTAGTTACTTGAACCTTGAAAGTCAAATTCAAATTTGACATTTTTTAGTCCTCACATTATTCTTGCTCTGTCTGAATCCTGTCAAATATTTCTGAAGAACATCTCAGAACATACAATTGTCCCTGCACACAGCTAAAATGTCCCCACTGTCAGACAATCCTCAACCTTCATTATGGTTCCTAGATGCTTCATTGAGTGTCTGGGAATCAGAGAACTAATAGTTGAAGCAACCCTCCTATTAAATTAGAAGAAGGAATAATTAGTATCTGTAGACACAGTTTTGTATATAGACGTGAGGTGATGAGATGTACTTGATAAGCAGCAGGCAAAGGAAAATTGGAACACGGTGCAGATATGTATTTAATTGTGTGCGCATGTGTATACATATAAAGCAAAGCCTTCAATATGTCTACATATTCTTTGTGAACAGACCTGAAAAGTAGCTGTCTGAGAGGAAAAAAGCTACCTGAGATTGGGCAGGACACTGCTAAAAAGAATGTCAAGCAAGGAACAATTCGCATTGAGGCTTCAACTGAGAGATGGCAGAAGTTAGTGGGAGGTTTCTCAATAAAGCAGCTGTGCAACTGGACCTTTGGTGGTCTATCAAGGTCCTTCAGCTCTAATTTATGAGAGTTCTTTGAAACAGCTGATTAAAAACTGAGCTTGGACCCTCGGTGGTTGCCCTAGGGATTCTGTGATTCTTCAAAGTAGCTGCATTGCTGAACTTAAGTTTCTGCCAATATCAGTTAAAACTGTTCTTCTGCTTTCTCAATTCCCCCCCTTCCCCAAACCTTGTTAATGCTTCCAAGTTTAATCTTGGGTTGGAGCCCTGAGCATCTTCAAATAATCTGAATTGTTTTGTCACCTCTGACTAGGATTCTTCTTTCAGACATAAATAAATATGTATTCCTTACAAATTTCACATGAAAAGGTAATTACAGTGCAGTTCTGAATAAAGAGCCTGATTTGCAATCACAAGGAGGCCTTCCTTCCATTACTGCTAATAAACAACTGTAAAAGATGTTGGCTATTTAAAGCTCCAAATTTGCCCTGCCTTTCTCCTGACAAGCTTGCTCATTGATTTTGACATGCAGACTGACAGCTTCATGGCATTTTGGAATGTTCCAACTGCACTAAGTATGTGGTACTATTTATTTTAGTACCCCATTCCCACAGCAGCCACTGACTCACAAGAAAAAGCTAAGAGCAATATTTGGCATTTGTTTCCAGTGCAGTACAATTTGCCTGGTTCATTAACCTTTATGTAGATGTAAATTCTGAGTCTGACATGGTTATTTTGGGGGCACATGTCAAAACTAGATTTGTCTGTCTGAGCAACATTTGCTTCTGAAAATGTTTAAAATTGCTTCAGCAATTTTGTCTTTCAAAGCAAATTTTGTATTGTATGTTAAGCTATGTTTATGTTGTACCTTCAAATCTCTAGCACCATTAAACTTGTAGAAGAAAAGCAGGAGACAAAGGAGAGTGTATAAAGCACCAGCTGTGTGACATTATCCTGTACCTGTTTTACCAGAAATAGCGTCTTTCTGCTTATACAACACAGCATTACTGYGGATTGATGGAGGCTGAACATAAATTCTGCTGTCATTTGTAAATTGACTGGATTGGTTGTATACATGCAAGCATATATAAAGAAGGGGAGAGGTTTATGTTCTTGTAAGCATATGAGAAAAGGCTCTAATATGTCTATACTTTTGTGTATGTAATGCAAAATACAGCAACAACTAAATCAAGTCCCCATTTCTGCTACAGATTCCTTGTGTGATGCTGGTATACATGGTATGGCTTTCCGTGCTGCAGTAAGAAAATTTGCAGAGGAAACTTAACTATTGTGAAACTGCTGCATGCTGTGCCATACTTTACCTAGGATATACCAAGGCCTCTTTCAATTCATATAAAAAGATGATTTTTTTTTTTTTTTAGGCCTGCATGCTGAAGGCATGATGCATCTTATGAATGTGCTGAAAGCCAGGGTGTTTTCTACTAAGTTAGTGGTAGTGTAGAGGTCTGCCCATTAGCATTCTAGCACAAAAGCTTGGCTTGCATTGGATTTATGATTTTTTTGGTAAGAATGAAGATACTGGTCTACAGCTAGAGTCTGTTTGCAACTGATCTCCCATCACATGAGTAATGTTATGTATCAAATGTTACGAATAAAATGCATGCCAAGAAGAATGAGATGTGAACACTTGTGAATAAGTCAGGAATAGTAAATTAACTGAGCCGCTATCAGCAATGAGCGTATTCACAGAAACCAATTTGCTTCTTAACATGTTAATAAGCATAACTTTTTTGTCTTCTAAAGCACTCTTTCCAGTTCCTCTCCTCTGTTAGCCATGTTTACCAGGAGAAAGGAAACACTGTGCTCTAGGACTTAACTTCTGTAAAACTGTCAGCACTGAGACCTCAACTCAGTGGGGACTAGTTCTATCAGCCCCCAATACCTTTTCTATATTTCTGCCCCCTCATTGTGCCAAGAACAGTGTGGGGAAGGAGGGAGGAAGAGAGAGAAATACATTGGCCTGTTTTGCTGTTACTTTTCAGGGTTTTTGTCTTGCCAGTTGTTCTGATATGATCTCTGTCTCTCCACTCCAGTGGCTTCTTTCTTGGAAAAGTTGATGCTCAAAATGTGCAACTTTCCTCCTGTCTGATGTATGTGCATTTGGCCTAGGGCTCACCTCATACGCACACTTTTCCTCTCCTCCCCACAAAAGAAATTGCATTAAGAATTTGATCTTCAGTGACCTCACTCTCAGTAGCACCATACAGTTCAGCAGATATATCAGTCCTCTGCTAAGGTAGACTGAGTCTCCAGCTGCTGCCAAGGTGCAATTGGATTTGTTTCATCTCATTTTCTATCATGACCTTAAAACTGGCCCCTTGCTTGAAGCATGGGACTCATTTTGTTTTCTCTTGCTGCCTGGCAAAAATGTTTTCAAAGCATTTGGAGACCAAGCTAGGAGGAAAATGTCCCCCATAAGCTTAGGAAGGCTGCAATTTCCTCTGTGATTTAATACCTTCTCAATGGGAGAAGTTAGTTACAAAGATCAGAAAAGTTGGCAATATATGAAATATGAACATGAGATCACCTCTGCCAGTCTTGCATACTGAGCCAGATTTTTGGTCCTTTTTATGCTATTCTTTGGACTACCAGTTTACACTGAGGGTCCGGACTCAGATGGAAGTATATTCTCCATATCAATGCAAAATTTGTTTCAAGTAAAAAAATATTTGCTGGACAGAGCATGGTTCTGCCATCTAATGTTGAAATTGATTGAGAGATTGGGCATGTCTGTTCATATATGCTAAATAAAACAATGACTAAATCTTAAACGTTAGCATGTGGAAGAATAGGCAGTAGTACAGGCTGTAACTCTTATTGGAATGGCAAAACATGTCCAAGTTGGTCCAATGCCTCCTTTCTGGCATGTGACTTCTACCTCAAATTTGAGCCTTCCATATTTTTAGTGTGCACTGTGTGGAGAAGGGCAAAGATGCCTTTGAACTGTTTTTGTGTCCCCCTGCTGGTTTTTTGACCTGCAAAGAATTAATTTAGGTGGGCTTTCTCTGCTGCTCAAGACATGGTGGCTGCCTTCTACTGATAAATATTAGCTTGGCCTGCAATCACCGGCATTTTTTCCTGTGGCATTGAACCCTCCTTCAAGTCTACCCCCTGACTTGCCCTGTTAGGTTCCTTTTTGCAGGACTTGGGGAAAAGATGTCTACAGGGATTTATTTTTGAGGCTCTAATGCCTTTTATGTCACAGCAGCTGGATTAAAAAAGCTGTGCCAGAAGAGATAATGTTTTCTCAGGTTTTAATTCTGCAATTCCCAGCAGGTTATCTAGTTATTTCATAAATAGATTTATGAATTTTGTGAGATTACTATCTTAAAGTGGTTTTTGAAACCAACAAGCTGGGATTTTCAGAATTGGGTACTAGATCCATGCTCTTCAGAAGTTTCAGGTGTCCACAAATTCCGTAATTCAGTGGAGTGTTCTGCTTTTCTCAATGCTAGCAGGTCATTTATACAGATACGTTAAAAATCAATTTACATATCCTACTTCAGGCAACCGAGTCTGAAGACTTCAGCTGATGCATTTCCTTCTAATGTCTAAGTTACTTACAGGATCATGAAAAGAAATGTTTTTAAAGCTGGTAGTACACAAATAGAGATTTATCTGCAATATGTTGCCACAAGCAAGAAAACTTTATATGCCACTGGATGTCACTCTAACAAAGCTCAAAGTACTTTGGCAGTACAAATCTTTACACTTCCATTACAAAACAGTGTACAGCCTGTTAAACTCTGGATTCCTCAGCAAAAGGAGGGCAAATAATATAGAAGTTGCCATATTAGCTGTCCCATGAAGAAGCCATTGACATCAAGTGTTACATCAGGCAAAAGACAACTAGGGTTTGGTTTTTTTAAGTAAACCATTAGGGATGACAAATCAACATTGAATCTATCATCTTGAATTTTTCAGGATTTCTTTTCTAGAATCTTACTTTGTTGCATGGGTTGTTTTGGGCTAAGAAGCAAGGCAGATGTCAACTCTGACTATTTTTCTGTCCTGTGTCCATACATGTTTAAGAATTTCAGCGGAAAGCATGGAAGCTTAGTGTTCAAGTCCAGTTAAAAGTCAATAGAATCTAACCCTCTACTCAACTTTCCATTTTCAAAGAGTGACAAGAAGTTGCAGGTCAGTAATCTGCCAAAGGATAATTTAGCTCAGAGACCAAGAATGCTGCCATTATGAGCTTCACATATAAAATGTCTCAGTAGAGAAAGGACTCATCTGAGGACAGAACAATAAGTAATGGGGTTAAGTTGCCGCAAGGAGAACTTGAGCCACAAATCAGCAAAAGCTATAAATTGAGGGTGGGTGCTCTTGGTAGAGATAGATAAGCATCCTCTCAGGATGCTAGGGAGGGTAGAGAAGCACTAAAGTACACCAGTAGAAAATCTTCATTGCAGAAAGGCTGTAAGAATAACTTAGATAATATGTTTTAAATTACCCAGGTACAGCTAATCCTTCCTTGAGGCACAGTGACATTTTGATCTCTGCTGAACACATTTGTTATGATTCTACCACCCTTTACATTCTGGCTAACCTGCATAAAACACTGACCACGCTCACTTTCACACAGACTGGACTCGTTCTTCCTACCTCTTTAACCTTAGCAGGGGCAAAGTGGCTATCTTCCACCATCCTTTTGCTCTTAGTATGAAAAAGAGTCCTGAAATGTTTGCACAGAGGCTGCAGCCACTGTTTAAAATTTAAATAGACTTACTAATTTCTCCTAAAATATATCTAATATCAGATACAGATAGCTAGAAAATCCAGCAAGTACTACTGAAATATGTACTTGCTATAGCAAGCTGGATAATTTTCACATGTCATACAACAAGAACAGAATGTCAGGGCACTGTATGAGATTTTAATTACATAATTAGTTGACTGAGTCATACAACTTTTTCTCCTTTAACTTGAGCCCTACTATAGATGGTTTTGGCATGTAGCAAACTATTTCCTGGTATAGCTTTATTTGGGTGGTTGTTCCTCATTAATTTTGATACCAGTAGAAATCTCAGAGGGACCATCCTAGAAATTGTAGTCTGGGGCTCTTTTTGAAGAGGTGATACAAAATGAGGTCATGGTGAAATTTGCATTAGTGATGTAAGCTAGCTTCACATACTGCCAAAGAGCAACAGGATGATTCTTTTTTTGTCATTAATGACCTGCAGTTGACTTAGTGGCTACAACTGAAAAGCTCTGAATTCCATTACCCAGCTCATCTCTGTGAGATCGATGAATGTTTCCCTGATGATACATAAATAGCTCAACCCTTTTAATAAGTGTCAGGAAGGGGCCTTAGTTTTCCCCATGTGCCTCTTTATCATTCATTTAAATGGGCAGAAAAATAGAGTCCTCTTAGACATTTCCAGGTTTCCAAAACCTCATTAATACAAAATGCAAGACACAGATAGACCTCTCCCCAGGCAAAACCCCCAACTTGTGTTTCTCCCCATTGCATGGGTAATGGCTGTCATTGCAGATGGGACTTGCATGCTATTCTGAAAATATTCCCACTGAGATTTAATATTAGAGGAGCTATCTGGATTGATGCGGTAGTCTCCACAAAAACACCATTTACACCCATTTAGGAGGACTGGATATGTTAGGCTCAGTTTCAAATTTAGGTTTGCGAGTGAATGTGATAAGAAAGGAATGCTGAGAACAGAGCAAGATCTGCATGTTGCAGTCCTGTGAATCAGAGCAGAAATGTGCTTTGCGACTTGTGACTTTTATGTGGTATCCCCTTCTGCTCCAGGTGAGGAGAGATTCAACTATTTAACCTGGAAAGAATGAAAGGCTGCTGGCAAACTCCTCTGAAAGGAGTCAAATATCAGCGACACTTTTTTCAGGGTTCTATGATACTCCTTTCCAAACACATAACTGCTGGGGAGTTGGGGGTAATGGTGGTCGTGGTAAATACAAGTTCTTGTGAAGCAGTAGTGACACAGTGCATGCCTTTTTTGCAGTGGATCCTTGATTGTCTCAACACCACAGAGGTGTCCTGTTTTATTCACTAAATAATGTTGGCCTCATTTAGTCATAAATGTATTAATACCTTGCCTCACTTTGGCAACTTCCTCCCTAGGGCATTAAAAAGGTTCTATCTTTCTTTTACTGCACCTCATCATAGTTTGATTAAAACAGTAATAAAAATAAAATAAAAATTAATTTGTAACAGGTAGTTGTGGTCTATTTCAAGGTATTTTGGTTACTTTCCTGATTAGAAGCTTGATTATATTGGCTGATTGTTTGGTGCATTTAACTGCAAGTGTTACAAACCACAGATGGCTCAAACTAATGGTCGTGAAGGGCATTACCAAGTTACCTGCCTGAAGCAGTAATGAAAGTCCTTACTAGCAGTTCATCCCTTTCCTAAAAGGATTGCTTGCATTATTATGTCATTCTTGCCATGCAAAATTTTAAAGGGTATGCGTTGTTCTTTGCGGGATATAGCTCTGGTTGAAGTCTTAATGATGCAAGAGAAACACGAGAGACTGCTTGTCTGAAGCTTCGTCTCCTTGGGTCTAGTCTATGCATGTGATACAACCTGCTACATCCATTAGGTTGGAAAACTGCTCCATCTCCAGGGTAAATACAAACCTTGGTTCTACAGAACAGTAAAGCAGGTCTATGCTAATGTCCAACCTGACTTGTTCCTTAAAACAGTATTTACTAGTTTACAAGATTTTCTTTTGTGACTTTTCCAGCTCACGTTCACTCTAGAAGGCCTTATTTAAAGGGCTCTTTGCAACTGGGTGGGGATTGTCACTGATCTTCTCTCAAGGGAGGTAGCTCAGTTGTGAGTTCTGGGGTGTGTTATTGTACTAGCCAAGATTTTTTTTATCTAGCTTCTTGTATCAGCTTGGTAATGATACCAGAGCCTTGGGCCTGTGCAAGTAGCTTAAAGCCACCTCAGCTCCATCTGAACAGGTTTCTAGTATATATAAACATCCCCTGAGCTGCAATTACAAACAAAGGCAGGAAGGAACCAAGGTTCCTATCAAGATGAGGCTACTTTCTGCTTTAAGCAATGGATTTGCTCGCTCTGCTAGCAATACCTGTCCTCATGTATACATGTATTTTCATAACTCTTATAAATCCGGATGTATGAATCTCCTAAAAAGAAATTTGCAAGGTGAGTAGTCTAGAAAGGCTTTAAAAAAGTTTCTGTTGACTTCATGAAAATCTGCTTAAGAGATTTCATGAAAATTTTCCCGCTTAATCTAGCAGAGTTCTTAAAGCAAAATGGTGAGATCATGCTTCTGGGCTAAGTTTTAATTCTGTATCTGCAGTGGATCATGAAATGTTTGCAAGTGAGAGCTCTCCTGAATACAGGTGAAGCTACAAACTCTGCCCTCAGCCTGAGGTAGTTAAAAGGTTATCAATTTCTTGTGCAAATTTAAGCTCGTGCTCATGTGGACTGAGATTATGATGATTATTAAATTTGCAGTGTAATGTCAGAGTCCAGTCAGAGCCATAGACCAAGAGCCTATTGTGCACACTGAATCATAGAATGGTTTGGGTTGGAAGGGACCTTTAAAGGTCATCTAGTCCAAACCCCCTGCCATGGTCAGGGACACCTTCCCCTAGACCAGGTTGCTCAAAGCCCCATCCAACTCGGCCATCCACAACTTCTCTGGGCAACCTGTTCCAGTGCCTCACCACCCTCATAGTGAAGAATTTCTTCCTTGTTTCTAATCTAAATCTACCCTCTTTTAGTTTAAAGCCATTACCCCTTGTCCTACCACTACATGCCCTTGTAAAAAGCCCCTCTCCAGCTTTCTTGTAGGCCCCCTTCAGGTACTGGAAGGCTGCTGTAAGGTCTCCCTGGAGCCTTCTCTTCTCCAGGCTGAAGAACCCCAGCTCTCTCAGCCTGTCTTCATAGGAGAGGTGCTTCAGCCCTCTGATCATTTTTGTGGCCCTCCTCTGGACCCGCTCCAACAGGTCCATGTCTTTCCTGTGCTGAGGACTCCAGAGCTGGATGCATTACTGCAGGTGGGGTCTCACCAGAGCAGAGTAGAGGGGCAGAATCACCTCCCTCGACCTGCTGGCCATGCTTCTTTCGATGCAGCCCAGGATACAGTTGGCTTTCTGGGCTGTGAGTGCACATTGCCAGCTCATGTCCAGCTTATCCATCCACCAGTACCCCCAAGTCCTTCTTGGCAGGGCTGCTCTCAATCCCTTCATCCCCCAGCCTGTATTGATACTGGGGGTTGCCCCGACCCAGGTGCAGGACCTTGTACTTGATCTTGTTGAACCTCATGAGGTTCACAGGGGCCTGCTTCTCAAGCTTGTCCAGGTCCCTCTGGATGGCATTCCATCCCTTAGGTGTGTCAACTGCACCACTCAGCTTGGTGTCATCTGCAAACTTGCTGAGGGTGCACTCGATCCCACTATGTCATTGATGAAGATATTAAACAGTATGGGTCCCAATTCGGACCCCTGAGGGACACCACTTGTCACTAATCTCCATCTGGACATTGAGCTGTTGACCACTACTCTCTGGACGTGACCATCCAGCCAATTCCTTATCCCCTGAATAGTCTATCCATCAAATCCATACCTCTCCAATTTAGAGAGAAGGATGTTGTGGGGGACTGTGTCAAAGGCCTTACAGAAGTCCAGACAGATGACATCTGTAGCCCTTCCCATGTCCACTGATGTAGTCACTCCATCACAGAAGGCCACTAGGTTAGTCAGGCAGGACTTGCCCTTGGTGAAGCTGTGTTGGCTGTCTTGAATCACCTCCCTGTCCTCCATGTGCCTTAGCATAGCTTCCAGGAGGATCTGTTCCATGATCTTCCCAGGCACAGAGGTGAGGCTGACAAGTCAGTAGTTCCACAATGCTATACAAACAGAACAAAACTTCCATGGAGGCCTAGGTTTGCAAATGGTTTGCAGACTTTCACTGCTTGGACCAGGGCTCTAGAAAAGGTGGGGGACTGAGCTGCACTTTCTGTAGTTCATGAGATTTTTATTTATTTATGTATTTTTTATATATGCGTGTGTATATATATAGATGCATATGTATAGATATGTGTGAGTGTGCATATAAACAGATGGCCATGTGTGTATGCATATGTGCTGGGTGGAAATGTAGTAATTTCCTATCCATATACTTGTTTTCTTTCTTTTTAATGGTGCCAGTACTGAAACATCTCCTACTCTTGTTTGTTTACTCTCTTTCATTTTTCTTTAAAAAAACCCAAACAAACAAACAAAAACAAACAAACAAAAAAAAAAAACACAAAAAAACCCCAACACCTTAATACTTGCTGCTTCAGGGTTTGATACTGATGATTCCCATTTGGGTGAGATCTGCTCTAAATCCAGAGTGACTTCTGAGTGCGCTCTGGAGTATCCCAGGGTCAGTGAGCCCAGAAGTCACAAGCACTTTAAGAACTCACTGGAACTTTTCTGAGTTGGTTCAAATCCGATACAGGACAGCCCTGCTGTATTTAGATATCCCATTTCCAGTTAAAAGCAGGAAATGATAGGCATTAGGAATTGAAATATCCTATTTTTAGATCCTTGCCATGTAYACCTATGGAAAAATACACCATCCTTTAAAAATCTTTCTGAATATCAATAGAAGCCTAAACATAGGTGGAAGGTTTTGGCTGTTTTCTTGTTTTGTTGAAATGGTTGGCTCATATCTAATTGTCCTGTCACTCTGATGTGATAAAATGGGAAATGTGCTGAGACACAGCACAGTAAATGTGAGGTTATGCAGCATGAAGTCTAAACTGAAAACCATGCAAGTCTAGGCCTTGAATGCCTGATACCAGTTCAGAGAGCAAGCATTTAGCCTGATTTTTTTTTTTTTTTTTTTTTTTCCCCTCTTTATTACAAGTTTCTAGTTATTTGTGGGTTTGGATAAAGATTTCACGTAGCTCTTCTCAGTGAGAGGCTGGCAATCGTGGATAGCATGCTGTGCTCTTCCAGAGCACAAATATTGGTTTTGGTAAAGCGTTTTGTATTGTTTGTGTTGTATTGTAACACTTCAAATTAGAGCTGCTTCTCTTGATATAAGGAAACAGATTGTAGCCACCTTTTCTCCTTTTCTAAAACTTCTTTAGTGAAAACCTACAAAAGAAACTTGATTGACTGTGCATCATGGTAAAATTTAGATCCTTAGCTTACTTCTGCTTGCTGTCTGAAGCCCAAGATTCATACCAACCTGTAACTTTAAATTTTACTGCTGAAGGCCGTAGTTCCTTTAGGCTATTCACACTGCCTGAGAATCAAGTCTTTAAGCTCATCATGTTGACCTGTTTAGATGTCTTCATGTCTTACCACACTAAACTGTTGAAAGTAAAGTGATATCAAAAGATGCTTAGCCAGTCTCCTTTGTAAGATGACATGCGAGATGCAAATTTTGMTTAGGTAAAAGGATACTTGATCAATGAAAGCTCACTTGTCTAATAACCCGAAGTAATTTTGTTTTTCACTTGGTCTGAGCCAGCATATTGACCACAGTGCCATCAGTTCTCTAACATCTTCTCATTCATGTTGGTGCTTACATTACAGCTGTTTAAAGAAACCTTGGGTCTCTCAGCCTGGGATAGTGTCAGTACTGCTCTGTTGTGTAAGCAGTTATGTGCAGTTTTCACTGGCAATACTTGAGGGGTTTCTTCTCTTAGAGTAAATCTTCCAGTACCTTCTCATAAAAAGACAGCTGCAATCGTCTTCTGGCCTCTGCCTACCACAAACCAGATATTTCATACAATGATTGCTGCAGTAAGTCTAATAACTTGTAATGCATACTTTGGAAAGACGGTGAGGCTGATTTAAAGGCCCCAGTGATAAGGTGTTTATTACTTCCCTTGCTAAGCTATTCTAACAGTTGATTACTCTGTTATAATTTTAGAGTGTGAAGTAATACGGTTGTGGCTACATCTCACAATTTAATTATAGGAAGGAGCATTTGTAGCTCTTCAAAGTCCTTCTCAAATAAGATTTCTTTGCTATTTGAAGTATTGATTTTTTTTTTTTTTTTAAAATCATTGAGATTTTAAATTGCAATTGACTTCAGATTAAATGACCTGCTTTGTGGCAGGTCTTGCAGAAAACTAACACTGATCACTTTCCAGCAACAAATACTTTCACTTCATCAATACACCCCATTCTGTATGTATAAATGCCGCCACTGCAGTATTCAGGCTACCTACCAATATGCCGAATGTGTGTCAGCATGGAGAAGAGAAGCAAAAATCCTAATTTAATACTTGAAAAGAAGCCAATAATTTAATTGCTACAGAAACAATAATTAGAAATCATTAACTGTTAATAATGTGTTTAGAAGACTCAAAGCATTACTGATGGTGAACTATCATCCACCCGATTCATTTACATGCTAGGCAAGCTTTAAGGATTTATGCAAGAAGATTCAAGGTGACAGCGGAAAAACTAAGAGAAAATAATTTTCTAATCCTGCATTTCCTTTCATTTTACCACAGTTGCTACCACTAGCTTTTTAGTTGGAAAGATTCCTCTTCCAAAATTCAAATGATTTATTTCTGAAGACTGAAGTAACAAAGCAAGCCTTCGTTAAAGAACATTTGCTGCCTCTTTATTAACACTTGCACTTTCTGCATAGTGCATAGTTTTACCTATCCATCTCCACTGTAAGCTATAGGTTAACTCTTGAGCTACCACAATAGGAACAACTACCTGTATCATAGAAGCATTTAGGAGTTCGTGTTGGATCTTCTATGAATTTTTAATAATGTAAAGTTATTTTAGTAAACCATGCTCTCTTAACTGCAGAAGTCTTTGCTGGAGAGAGCTGGAAAGTGATATAATCATTATCCTGAATACAGAGTTAGATAACTGAGCCTAGACTGCAAATGCAGAACGTAACAGCACCCCCTTACAATGGGGTAGATGAATTTCTACACCTAAACTTAGGGTAGACCACAGACACCTTTTCTCCCCTCACACTAAACACAAAGTACAGATTTCAAATTCACACATGGAAGTAGGATTGCAAATGTACTGTTTTGTCTGTGATAGGAAGTCTCAGAAGTACTCTAAGCACCTGGGCCCTAAGTCTTTTTGGAGGAAATACAACCTAGGACCATACTTCTCAGTTGCAGCTGGGAAACACAGTTGAAGGCAGGTCTAAATACCAGACACGGTGACCATGAATGCTGGAAAAATGATGGGAGGTGTGTAGCAGCAGTCTTCAGGTGCCAGTGGCAAATATGGTCACCTACACAAGTTACTTAAACAGGAAATAATTTTGCATTCTTACTCATTTCAAGCCAGAAGAGCACTAGATTTAGTAGCCTACTTAACTAACTCAAGTTTTAGTCAAAATAGCTTCATAGTAATAAAGTCAGAAGAATAATAAAAACATGTAAGTCACTGGGGTTGGCCGCATGTTTCTCCAGTTCTTCTCTTTACAAGACGATAACCTGTGCAGTAATTGTTTCTTCTGTGTAATCAGCTGCTCTCCTGATTTGATGCACTGTTGTAATGCACTGATATCTCAAGGCTGTACATACATATTTTTCAAAGCAGACTTGTCTGCTTGTGTTAGTCTTCCATAGAATTAAGATGTGTTGCTAAATCTATTGTTAATATTCATGAAATAGTTGAGCAGATGCTTTGGGGTTTTTCCTACTCCTTACTGTCATTGCTTATTTCATTATACTTTTTTTTCTTCCATAGAAAGTGAACATAAATATCTTTCTATCCAAGTAGACGATGATAGAGGGGGAAGAAGAGATGGAGTGTTTAAACCTGGCTGTCCTACTTGGAAAAGAGAAGTTGTGAATTGTCCTGCCTATCAAGTCAACAATAAAATGTCTGAATGTGCCAAACTGTTAGTCACATAGGAAGCAGCTGTTAGTATGAGGAATCATAGAACTCCTAGGAAACATGTTGCTTATTGATGACAAAGCAATTTGTTTAAAAAAAAGTTGTTATTTTAAAAAGCTTCATCTGGTAACAAGTTCAACAGTTTAAACCTCTCCTTTCTGTGTATAAATGTTCTGCTTATGTGAATCTTAGGAAAGCTTCAAAAATGCCCTCTAAAAATGCCAAGCAAAATAAATATATTTTGCTTTTGGAATAATAACTGTCATGAAAACTAGAATAAAAGAAGGTATAAAACAAAAGTTATAGCTGATATGATCAAAAAAGTCCACTTGAATGACTTAACATCTACAGTGCCCCTTTCCATGAAGAAAACGCATCAAAATTGCAGAAAGCAAAGTAAATATGGCGTGCCCTTTTTGCAAAAGAAGCAAATCAGTTAGTCAAAGTAATGATTTTTTTTTTGGTAGCATTTTCAATTGCAACTCTAAATCATTGCTAGAAATAATGAGTTGAGGACTGAGAAAGATGCAATTCAAAATACATAAGACCAAGGATGAAGGAAACTAGCAACAAAGCGCCACAAGTAAATACAGAAATTAACACAAGATCATCACAACCTGTTGTATCTGGAAAGAATGATGCAGAGTGAGCCAATCCTTAAATTAAATCCATCAGTATCTAATATGGAGATCCTACATTATGTGTGTATATGAATAACTTAAGGCTTTTGAGATTATTGGCAGTTTCTCAAATAGAACAAAAACCTCATGCAGACATGTGGTCTATCTGAACCGTAAAAGCGAGCAGGCCTACTGTTGACCAAGAGATGAATTTACTTGTACTTAAATGTTTTACTCAAGCTGTGTCTCTGACCTAGAAACAGCTTTTGACTGATCAGTTGTTGCATTAAGTATCCAGTAGTTGTGGAGAAAATTATATACTAAACATTCCCTATGTTTAGAGAACTGTTGAAGTAAAGTTTTATTTCTAGAAATGTATAATCTTCTTACATTAGCCTTCTGCCTTTGTGGAAAGGATTACTTGCACAGAGTAGCTGGGTCTGTGACAGGTTTGCAAGAAGACGGTGGCAAGGGTGGTGTATGCTCCCAAATTGCCTCCCCAGTTGCTAAGTAACAGATGTTCAGTTCTCGAGTGACTGGAAGCAGCTTGATTGTCTGGCTGAAGGAAACTGCCGACTTCGGTACAGCGTCCTTGGACAGCCTTTCTAAAGGGTTTAATAGTGAGGAAAGCCAAAACCTACTGCTCTGAAAATAAAATGTGTTGCATATACATCAATATAGCATGTTTTGAGTGTGTTGTTTAAGGTATTGTATATAACACATTGTTCAGGTTGACACTAAGCAACCACACCAGGAAAACATGGTGTTTCCTTGCATGGAGGGAAGCAGTTCTTCTGCAGAGGAGGTTGGTGGTTGTGTGCTATGTTCTCCATAGGCAAGTCTTAGATGCCAGGCAGTGCTACGTTTATGAAGGCTGGGAATGTGAGCCCTTTGCTTGCTAGCTAGCACTTTAGCTCTTGAACTCTGGCCTTGAGTCATGCAAAGTATGAGAGTTCTCACTCGCCATGTTGATGGGTAGTTCAGCTGTTCAAGTTTATTCAGAAAAATATGTATTGGGCCATAGTTAAACAATGGTCACTTCTTCAGAAAACTCTCCTGTGATGAGTAAAYCTAGAAATCACATTCTTTGGATGTCATTGATGCTTGATGCTCTTGATTAGCTTAGATTAACTATCATTTGTAACATTTTTGGCCATATGAAAAAAACCACGTTTCTCTTACCATCATCCATAGCATATGATAGTACGGCATCTTCCTGCATCAGTGTGATTGAGCTGGTATCTCTCCATCTTTGCAGGACACCTTTGCCATTTCTAACCTTATCAAGTATCCATTGAAGGCCACAGGTATCGTTCAGTGACTTTAGTGGGCATCACGTCAGCTCTTCCTGAGGGTCCCCATTTACAAAAAATGAGTCTGTGGGTTTTAGCAGAAAACTTTTCAACTGAGAAAATTTCTTGCTTTTGTGGTATATGAATGCAAAACTAACTTCTGAAGTTATTTCAKTAGGTAGCCACCTTACCAAAACCCAATATATTTTCGGATCCCAAGTAGAACAGCAACTTGCTACCCAAGGTGATAAAAGCTTCTACTGTTGCACTGACTTTGCAGCAAAAGAGAATTAAAGACTATGGGGTTTTGTGAAAAGGAGTGAGATTCATCTAATCCTTTTATCTCAGACTGAAATCTCATCCTGCAACATCACTCAGATGATTGAATCGGACACAGCTGAAAAATGAGAAATGTAAGGAGCTTTAACTCTGTGCTGGGTAAAAAGAAACTCTAAGAGTTTTTTCAAAGACATGCCATGAGTCCACCCCTAAGTGTATGTACACCAAATAAACAATCAGCCACCTACAACTCCAGAAGAAAAACAGAACTGAGCTTTGCAGACCTGTTGTCCTATGGCAAATCCCATGAAAACAAATACTCAGTATAAATACCATGTACACAGAACAGTACACACACTTCTTGCGGTGCAGAGTCAGCTATTTATTCCAGTTTAGTGAAATACTTCAGCCAGCATCTCATCAGGTTTGATGTGTATGTGAGATAAAGAGCTCTGTGCTAGACTAGAAGAAAAGCTAACCAATCTACTACTGTAGTAAGTTGATCCACATTTAGAAATGAATATATGGTAGCCTAAGATGCTATGGACATATCCTTCTTGCCTCACCTGTAAATCACACTGGTGAATGCACTTTGATTCTCAAGGCCTAATGCAAAGTACATTGAAATCCATGTAAGGGAAGTATTTTATTTGGGCTGTAGTCATGCAAGTATACAATCAAACTGCTCCAAGGAGAACATGCTGTTAGCTACCTGAGAGTAAAGAAATGGAAAAATATATTTTTAAATGAATCCATAAGAGAGCATTGTGAAGGATGGACATAACTAACTTGAGCAAGATGATTGCTCTATTTCCATGCTCCAGAAGAAACATAGAGCATTCCTTAGTGCATGACCTGAACATGAAAACAATTTCCAATAAAGCTGTCATTCATTCTGGCTTGCATTAGTTACAAAGGATATATATTTACCTATGACAAGAGGGATGCTCCCTATTGTTATCTCCTTGCCCTTCAAAAATGAGCACTGACTGGTGTTTAGTTGCATCTTTTGTTTAATGGCTAAGGAGTAGCTGTCCCTATAGTGCTATTCAAAACCCTGATATGCGCATTCAGACATTAGGCATGGAAGTGTACACAACCTGTAAGCTCTAATTTGATGCATCTTTTGCTCCAAGGGTGCTATAGTCTATTCTCTAGCATACAATTGCCTTTTTTTTTCTCTAGACATCTACTGAGAAATTGCTTCCAGATCTTGGGTATGGAAAGGAAAGGAAGGGAATCCAAACACACTGATTAAACAAGTCTTTTGTGAGAAGACTGGTGAATAAATTATTTGATAGTAACAAAAAGTTCTAATCTAACACACACATTGTGTGAGATGAAACATTCTGTGGCCATTTTTGTATTGGGGAAATAAGGACCAATGTTATTTCACAGCCAAAKTATCTCCAGCTGAGCAAAACACTTGAGTATGTTCTTAATTTTAAGCACATGAATAGATCCACAGCCCTTCAACTACTGTTCTTTACTACTATGTAAAATCCTGAGCTCTTTTTCTCAGAGCTTTTACTTCTTATTTCTTCTAATCAGGCAAAACTCCCAATAATTCCGTAACACACTTGAGGCATTATGCAAGCTATTTATAGATGCTTTCAACAGAAATAACTTGGACAAATGTATCATGCAGAGACTTCCAAGCAGTAGCAGCAGGGTGCAAAGTTCCCTCTGCATCTTTTCTGTGAATCCACACCAGAAACTGGAGGGGCAAGTCGGGCAACTTAAAACCTCTTAAGTATCTTGTGTGCAGCTGACAGTAGCGTGCTGATGAATAGAGTCAGGTTTGCTGGTCTCTGCCTGAATTGCAAATTGTATTTGCAAAATACAGCCTGGTTTGGAATGAAAAGAGAAGGTTCATCCACATATGATATCTTCAGAAGATGATGGATGTATTTAGCTAGAACAACCTAGTATAAAAATAGACTTCTGGTTCTTTCATTTTGGCACAGAAACAATGAGATGTGGGAAGAGGAAAAAGAGCCTGAGAAACTCTGCATCAACTGCTCCCAGCTGAGCCCAGAGGCAAACCTGCAAAGTTGTATCCTCCTAAGTTCTCCAACCAGGAGTTTATCTAAAAACATTTGAAAACTTATTTATTTTCATCTTAGGTTCCTAAGGAAATGCATCTTATGAGGTTTTGACACATTTTCTCATCATGCCCTCAGTAATCTTTGTACTTGGTAAAGTTCAAGCAGATATGATAGAGGAACAAAGGGCTTAAGATATTAAATTTCTATAAGGTTCCTGAACATAAGTAGCCAAGGAGAGAATAGCCAACCTATTAAATTCTGTAAAGATAGCATCTTTAATGTATTTTCTCACAAAACGAAAAGCTGCACTGTCATGTTTTGACATAAGGAAACAGACATGGAAGAAGGGTATTAAAAACTTTCAGTCATGAGAAACTCTTGAATCCTTTTGTGGCATCAAAGAAGCCAACCCTGAAACAAACTCTTTGGAAATCACATCCCTAGAATTGCTATCATCTTTGCAATAGAATGGTTGATGTTAATTTACCACTAGTTTCAATCCACGCAATAGTATTAGTAGGAGAATGGGGATATCTGTTCCACTGAATAACCTTTCCTTCTTATTCCTTACATAAACAAATTGCTTCGCGGGGGGGGTGGGGTGGTGGTGGAAAGCTTCTCAACATCTCTAGTTCAGCTCTAATACACAAGGGATACATAAAAATGTGGACTGGGCAACAAATGGTCTAGTTTGGTTCAAATTATTTTACACTTTTTCAAATTCCTTTGCCATTAATACAGTCATATCTAGCAATGAAATGTGACTGTGGTTTTGCATTTTCAAGCATTTTGTTTTTTCCCTAGCAGGCTCCATGGGCAGTATCCGACTGGGGCTCTAGTTTGGTTGGTAGATTTATAGTCTTAGGGTCAGTGTGAACTGCATGCTCAGAGCACATTTAGACAACCAAGTCAAAGTTCACCCATGAATAAGTTAAAAAGGTGAAAAATGTCTAAAGTTGATATAAAGCACAGTTCAAATTTGAATTAAAACCCATTTGAATGTTAGAGTTCCTTTCATATTTCTGTCTCTGTCATAACTAAAGTAAGGTGATGGTATACTTGTCTTCCACTGTTTGTAATGCTGGTGCTTCTCCATTTGATTGCAAAAACTAGTAATGTTTTAGAAAAAGAAGGAAAGACAGAAAATGTTTGCAAGACACATCACTATAAAAAACAATGATCTTGTTAGGCTGATTTCACTAAAAAGTAAAGAGGCAGAGAAGGATCTAGGTTGCTAACTTCAGATCAAAACTTGAGCTCCTCCGTGATAAAGGGATCTCTGGACCCTGGCTCTTTGTTCAGCTGCCTCACTCCAGAGAAGACTACTGTTTACGATATTACATTCTGCACAGATGGTCATCCAAAATGTATTGAAAATTTCTGATGTCAGCTACTGGTTGTGCATTCAAACTAGCTGTATGCATCACTGTAGGGTTGTCCATACTGGAGCAGAACAGTAATTTATCTAATTTAGTATCTTTCTGCTCAGGGCAAAGCAAAGTATAGGAAATTCCACAATAGATACCTACTGATGAGGATAGTAGAAAGCAGTAATTATGAAATGAAAAGGATAATAACTAATTTTCTCCCATCATTAGCCTTTCTTTTATGAATTTGGAACAATCACAAAAGAGGGTGGGAACAAGAACATAGACGGGCTATGTATTGACATTGAGAGTTCAGTGCGACTACAGCTTCTGCACTATAAACAAGCTAACTAGTCATTGCCTGTACCTACAACTTTGCCACTAGAAAAGGATCCCAAAGGAAATCTTTCCTTCTAATCTTCCACCCTTACATATGACCAGATTAGCAGTCTGAACTGAGCTTCAAGAATAGGGGTAAGCCCTGGTCCCTAGAGCTGATTGTCAATATTACGTGCTTGCTAGTTTCCTCCTGGGATTGCATCTGCTATGAACTAATTGCTGCCATTCAAGAGGAGACCCAGGCACAGACCATAGGAGAGTTCTTTGCAGAAACTACTCCAGTAGTTTGGACACAGTCCATACCCTGCTTGGAGTGCTTCATCTCAAACAATCCAACACCCAAAAGTCTTCAGGCCACTGCATGGCACCCATGTCACACAGTATACCCACAGCACTGTTCTGTCAAACAGCATTTCACCAGGCAGCAGCACAGCAGTCACCATTATTTCACTCCCCGTGAACTGAAAAGGAAAATAAAAAACAAAACAAAACAAAAAAACCAACCTAATAGTCATTTTAGTTACTTTGCTGAGATACATTCCAGAAGAATGTGACCTGAGTAAGGGTAAGAAGGGAAGCTTGGTGTACGAGAAAGATGTTTTTGTTTTCTCAAGAATGAATGAGATGCAAACTACTTTTCACACAGCCATACAGCAAGTGGAGTGATGGGACTAGGGCCCAGATGATCTGCTCTCTGATCCAAGGATCTATGCAGTGGAGTTCTAGTAGTTGCACATCTAAAGATCACCATAATGTGTTGGGGTAGATGCAGGCATAATCTTAGGATATCTAGCTATCATATCACTATAATATCGGGATTACCACAGCAGGCAGGATCACATATTTGTTGTCTGATATGTAAGTGAGGCTGATGTGTCCTGATTGTGCCAGACTTCTGCCTAAATGTGGTGCAGGTGCCTGCATTCTGGCTCCGCTGGACTTGTGTATGTCTGCCTTGGTGGTGTGTATGTCTTAAATCCAGCACATTGCACCTGCTACTCCAGCTGTGAGAGTCTTGTTCGGCTCACTGCTTGTGTGTTGCACACTTGATTTGCACATATGCAGTGGCTATCTGTTAAAGGACTCAGGCAGCCTGCTCACAGGATCTGTGCTGATGACATTTCTAAGGAAAGAAAAGAATAATTGTTAGGGAGAGGTCACTGAGTGCTTTTAAATCTAATCCAGTACCCAGAAAATCCACACCTGTGTGTTCACTTTGTGCAGAAGTAGACACACTGTGAACTAAAGTAGGGAGTTGGTCTTGTTTGTGTTTGAATGTAGAGGACTGACATGTGAGGGGTCCAAACTGTCTTCTTTTCACCCAGCTCCCACTCAGGCAAACTATTAGTTTCTTTATTAGTTTCACTTTCAGTTCCTTACTCCCGTGAGCAATATGCTAAATTGGAAATCCTAGCTAAAAAAAAAAAAAAAGGCATCTGAAATCAGTCCACTTAGCTAGCAAACACTTGGTCCTATTGCAAATCTGAGTTTTGTGCTACAGTGTGTTCCTTCAGACCTGAGCTTGCATTCTGTGCCTCAAGGGCAGTGGAGACTGAGCATTAGTTGTAGCATGCTCTGGCTTGACAACAGCTGACCCTGCAGTGACGATCACAAGCTCCTGCTAACCATAAGGAGAAAGTGACAGGCTGTGGCACTGATCCTGCAGTCCTCATTGCTTCTCTAGGAATGCAGAGTCAGTCCCTGTGTTTTGCATTACTATGCATCTTGAAAGCATTAAAGAGGTGATGGAATTTCAAAGCAGCTCTTCTCTCTCATCTCCAGAGGCAGGCTCTCTGTTTTGTGTGCTCTCTACAAATTATGTGCATTTAAATATGAAATGTACTTGGTGCATTAAAAGAAAATTCTTTAAAAGCCATGAAACAATTCATATCATATGCATGCATGTGTAGAAGCACATACACATGCCCAATCACACACGCATAYGCTAAGAGCCCATTTTACTTTCCAAATAACTTTTTTAACACAAAATCAAGCATACATTTTAGTCTCCACTGTAATTATAATCAATGTCTTCTTCTAGGAAGATAAAAAGAGAAAAGTGGGAATCAGGAAAAGGGAAATGTTACAAGCCTTTTCATTAGGGTTTTATGTATTTAAAGAATTTACATTTTTAACAAGTGGCAAATTTATTTCATACTACACAAGCTCTGAGGATCCTTTGGGATAAACAGCATGAAAGCTGTCATTTTAGAACAATCATCTATTTTCTGTTTATTGAAAGTTTGCTTTTTTTGCCACGGTGTTTTGCGCGTGGCTGGAAATATTTGTTCAAAATTATAATTGTCAAACAGCTTGTTCTGTTTGGAATTGATTTGTTAAAGAGAGCTGCTTCTGTTATGAAAATAGAGGGAACAGTGCCAGTTGATTTCTTTGGGCTGCAGGTTGCAACCTGGGAGATTGCCTGTCTTCCCTAAAGCTAGGCATAAGGTTCCATAACAATGTGCTTACCAGCCACATGCAAAGGCAGAAAGGAAAACCTGCCATGATTTTCAGAATTTCAGGAGAGGGAGCCTGAAATCTCTGTGTGGAGAGCTGTGGAGAGCTGTGGAGATCTCGACTTTAATGTCTGTAATTCAGGTTTAAGATCATAGATGGCCAGTCATTTTCCATGGGAACTAATTGATTCCCATATGGAATTAGTGGATGGCCTCATTCTACTTCCCATCAAACAATACTTACATCACTGCTACTGCAAAGCCAATCTGGACTGGATCTTTGGGGCTTTTTGGTTTGGAATACTCTTTAAATTATACAATCTGTCATGAGCTTGTAGAGGGGTGTGTTAGCAATTTTTTATCCCTAGCTTTAGTCTTGGGTCAGGAGCATGGTAGCCACCCAGGAACTGCATTTGACAGGGTAGCACAAAGTAATGCGAACTGAACTTTTACCTTCGGCCCGTTGTGCTGAAGCTCTAGCAAGAGTCGTCTCATCATTGCGACTCTTCTCAGATACTATGCCTAGCCCTCAGGCCCTGTCCGTGCATGTATTCAAGTACCTGCTGTCAGTTACAGGGGCTTAAAAATTCCGGATGATGAGAGATGCACATCAGCAGATTCTAACCTTCTGAACAAAAAGAAGCCTCCTGACTTCTGAAATGAGACTGCCTCTTATGTGAACAGTCACTAGAAGATGCAGAAGTATGGATGTCCTAAAACTTTGCTCAAGCACAAATTAAGACACAGCGCTGGGATCTACTTCGCATCTTGCTGGTTATTTGCAGATCTGTCTCTGAGTCCTGTTGATCCTTATTGTGTTGGCCATGGGAGCTGAGAGCACCAGGATTTTTGTCCATGTTTTGCATTTTAATATTAATAGCAGAAAAATATTTATTGTCTCAACAACTATGACTTTTCTATTCAGTCCAGCAGAAACAAAGAGGAATAAAGTCCCCTCCTCAACTCAGTGATGCCTTTTCAATAGGGTATTAGTATCTCTGAGATGGCACTGCGTTAGGGCTGGGGCAGGATGGAACATGAATTTGCCACTTCTTAGCCAAGAATAATATTGTGTTTTCTTAAAGACACAAATTATTTCTGTCCTTGCCTTCAGTCTAGATTTAAGGTAAATCCATTTGTATGTCAATATGCAGTTCCTGGGCCTTAGACTCATTGTAAGACTGTTGTTACTGTGTAGCAGTATTGATAAAAAACATTATCATTGAGTTTAGGTGTCCTTGGAGCAATCCCCTTAACCTGAAATGATTACTAATATTTAGTSCTTCCTCCTCCAAATAAGTGTATTGTTTGCTGTCCAATAAGTTCAACTTCTTGTTTGTTTGATTTTTGGATACTGTGAGTTGTGATAATTCTTTCTTTAGCAGTTTTCTGTTTAATTAGTAAATGTAGAACACATCTATTACGCATAGTGGTTGTTGATATAGACTTTCCAAAAGTCACCAGCAGAGTAATTGTTCTTGTCCTGTGAACTCAGAAATCACACTCAGCAATAGTTTCATTGCAAATAGTGACTTTTGTGTAGATTTAAAAGGATCAATAAGATCTCCAGATGCTGCTTGTTTGAAACCTGTGGTTCTTTTGATGGACCCATTGCTATGTGTTGCTCCCAAATGCCCTAAGAGAGCTGACAAAATAGTTAGACATTTTGGAAAGCAGTGACCTTCACACCAGTAAAAGCATTAATTAAATTATGAGGTAAGCAAACAGAGTTTATAGTGTCTTTCATTATTACAAAGCATCCTTGGGAACCAAAATATCAATGCAAAAATCAGTAGCAGGATGATCCCAGCAGGCTTAGTGCTGTTGCTAGGCAACCCTTCACATTAGCTTTAAGGCACTTGTGCTGTGATATGATTGGGATAGAAATCAGGGTTGCTGCTTTCTTTAGAAAAAAATAATAATGAACACATTTTTTGGCGTTTTGTGGGAGAGGGGTAAGGAGACTGATCTAATATGTTCTGCAGATAAATACAAAGCTTGAAAAGAAACGTAACTGTCTCTGTGTTCAGATAGTATCATTTTACAGAAGAGTTGGTGTGTAGCCCTTGACATGTCCTCATCTGAATAGTATTGAGAACAAGATCACTTTGCTGCTTTCAAAAATAAATATTTCAAAATTTATTTCCATGGAGGAAAATTATTAGTCACTATGCTCTTCTTACAAACAGACTGATGTACAAATAGAAACTGTAGATGCTGTATACTTGTAGCTAGACACGTTCTTCATGGAGGAGATTATTCCAAACAGTCATTGCTAGGTGACAGCGAAACTGTGATGATAGCTCTGGACTGTAGCAACTTTTACTAGTCTCATGAAGTGTATACTGTAGGCAATGTAATACTGCAGCCTAGCTTCCACTTACACAGGAGTAACATACTGCTCTCAACATTTAATGGAACTACAGAAGGGTGAAGTTGAAGCTAAGTTAATTAACAGCCCTTTTCCTTCATCTTTTTAGTATGTCATATTTTCTTTTGTCACATCTCATTTATGGTGCACTCTTAACTGAGTTTTAGAGCTGGGTGTGTATTTTATTGCAACTGTTAATGCTGTAAAAACGTAATCCTCAGCTAGTTAGAAAAGCTCTGCGAACTGTTGTCTTGGAACAGTAATAACATAGGTTTCCTTCTGCAATATATAGAAAAGACAGCCTTTGGGTACGCATGATGAAATCTTGGATCCAGGGGCAAGCAGAAGATTCGAGTCATAGGTGACAAGTAACAGCACATGGGAATACTTAAGATATTCTCTTCTTCATCCTTTTAACCCCAAGTCTTTAAATTCAACGCTATTTGCTACACAGACACCCATTTATTGGAAAACATGAAGGGTTTTGCAAATGAGATTGAAAATCATTGCTTCAGTGAATAGGCCCAAGCTACTTGTGCCCTCTCTTCTTCTGCAGAGACAGTACCTTCCACGCTGGCTTCTTCTGTTGCTGGAACAATGAACATTTTGTTCCCTACCTCGAGATTCATGAATCAAAAATGATCACAGGAGACAGTTATAATATCAGATGTTCCCTCTCAAATGAAACGGGACAATAGATGTCACCAACCTAAGAAACAAATTGGAAGCTATTTCTGACTTAATTTTTTACTTCTTAAGGAAAGCACAATCAAAGGAGCATCTATATTTCTTTTTGCATTATGGATGACGCTTCAGTATTAGGGCTGGTGAGTCTTTGGAATTGCTTTGCCAAGAGGCTGTGACATGGGTCCGTAGCCAGCTTGCTCATAGAGGTCTTTAATGAGATTGCCACCATGCCATTTGCTGCAATGATCTTTAAATGTGAACAGAGGATTGCTCCTAACTGAAGCAGATCTGTCAGTTGAATGCTGGAGATCTTTTGCTGTAGTGAACTTTCAGTTACTAGAAACATATGATAGAATTGAAGCTCTAAGTTTGTTACAAAAGCCTGTGGTCATCCCATCTTCCGTAACCTTAAGAAAGTCTTCATTGCATTTCCTTTAAAAAAAAGAATAAATTGGAATCCTTCCAAGGGCCATAAAATTGTGGTTCAAACCATAGAAACCCACGAGTGTCAGACTGCTAATGGAGCAGATCTAGCTCTATGTCCATGTCACAGACCTGATTTTTCTCTTACACAGCTAAATTTCTGTGATTTCTGCTCTTGCTTTGTCACCTATAAAGAAAGAATCCATTCCTCAGTGGATTACTGTTAGCTGATTTATGCTGCTCTTCCCAACACATCACATTTCAAAATAGAGCATAGCTGTAAGGCTTCGTAAGGACAGCCATGAAATATTTCTGTACAAGATAGGAACATTGTTAGGTAGCAAGATTTAATGTTCATTTCCTGACCTTCATCACTTTTCTTCCTGGCTTTAGTTGCACCAGATAAAATCCCCTAGTAGCACATGGAGGCCCAGCTATGCCCTTGGCATTCCCCGTACATGGCTCTGCTACTAACAGGGGAGTGACACTGCTTTTGACAGCTTTGCCCTGTAGGATTTTTTTCTGTGGACTATATTTGTACACTCTAGTCTGTAAGCCATGAGAAGTATTTGCAACGTGAAATTCTCCTTGACTTTCTAATCTAACAGAAAAATTAGCAAAAGTCTCAGTTCAGTAGTTTGAAATAAAGATCGAGTATCCCACGCCATGCTTTAAAAAGAGTCAGGCAGGCAGAGACGCAAACAACAAATTGTCTGGCTCAGGCAAGCATGCTGCATTGTATTTTGTATTTTTATGCACAGCATACTATCATGAGAGATGAGTGGTGTTGGCTCAAGCAATCCTGCAGGCCAGTATGATCTACTATAAAATGCCATGGCAAATGCTAGTGACACTCTTGTCAAAGGAGAAGGTTCAGTGACACTATGCTTTTCCAATGGGACACTCTACTCTGGATATCAGATTTTGAATGAGGTGGGATATGGGGAGTTCTGTGTGTGAAATGAAAACAGACTCCCGTGTATTCTCACGTAACTGAAGATATCAGTATAGAAGAAACCTTAAGTAAAACACAACAGGCCTATACTAAAAACCTTGCTAGATTTTCATATGAGTAAACCTGTTGGTCAAAGCAACTTGTAGCTTTAATTTGGAAGTAGCTCTGAGGATCCCTGCTGATTGAAAGGGATGTGACCGGGAATGGGTGTGCACTCACTTATTGCCAGCATTAAAATAACACGAGATAGCTGGAGCTGCTGAAATCAACACTGCTGGGCTGCCCAGAGACCTTCTCCCATTTCTTCAGCATAGCCAAGTACAGTATAATGGCATATCCAGAGGCATATCCTCTCCTCTCCAGGTTTTATGAAGACTGGTTATGAAAAGATTTTGATGTGGAGATCACGGGGCCAGGAACTGAACTCATATGAGCCATGCAGCTACAACACAGAATTTTAACTTTTTCCTGGTGCTTGAAACTACTCTGGAGCAGCAGCAGGATAACTGATATTGCCTCTTGCTGATTCATTTCAGTCAAAGTTTTGTCATGATATGAACAGAGTGAAAATCGAATAAATAGAATTTGTCTCAATGTATGACTAGGGGCAGATGAGTTTAATGGGATAGAGTTTATTTTTAAGCTACCTTCATACACCACATGGACAATTTTCTCTTCTCACTCCTACATAGTATTTCTAATTTGTTCCTACCAAATTGTGAAATCTCTTTGTTCTGCACCTTCACCCATGTCCTACGATAAAGTTCAGGCAGAACCTACTGTACACTTTCATTTGGACTATAAAACTTCAAAGTAGAGCCCCTTTCTCTTCTCTTACAAGTAGCTGAGCCAGTACCCCCCCGGTACTCCAAAAGAAGCCATACACACCAGTGTGCCTTATCACTTCAGTGTCTTCCACACAGAAATACTTAAGGTTAGATGAAAATACAAAGAAGACAGGCAGATGCATGGGAAATTGGTATACAATGATTTGCCAGGCAAACAGAGCACTCTTCCAAAAGACTCCTTCTAGCAATGAGGTTGCTTCTGGAAGTAGGGTGAACAGGCCAACCTGGAGAGAATAAATTGAGGAATTAGAGTGACAAAAGAAGTAGGAGGAAATGAATATATTAAAGGAAAAGCTGATTTGTTTAAAATTGGATTGAAGATTCAATCAATCTTATCTATTATCTATACAATATATGCAATGTATGGAATTTGCCAGGCCAGATCTTGAGGTCTGGTCTCTAACTTTTCTCCGGCAAACTGAGAGAGGGCCAGACTTCTGCATTAATTACTGAGCATAATATATGCAGCACCTAACAAAAGAGAACTCTATCCACTTATCAGGTAGTAACTGAAAACGTTCCTGTATCTCCAAGTATTTCCCTCAGATATTAAAAAGAAAAATAAATCAATGAAAAATAAATTCTTTCCCTGCCTTGCTTCCGTTACTGTCCAGAGGTAGCTTACATCAGTTCAGCTCTGCCCTGTTTTATTCTCTGTGAAGTGCAAAAGAGTGGTAACATTGCCATCAACGTTTGCCAGCCTCTATGCTTAGTTGACCAGCAATTAAAAGAAGATCAAGCCAAGCTTCTTCACACTGCAACAAAATCCACAGTGCATTAGCATTCTGACTGCAAAATTTAAGAGAAAAGGTTAATATAAAACTCACAGTTGAGATAGCAAAGAATATTAGAGATGACATGTTGGCCATGAGCTCTGCTTTGGGCTCTGGGGAAAAAAAATAGAACAAGGTTAGTTCTAACCTTGAAATTAACCTTTTTCTATTTTTTTTCTTCAGCCGGAAGAAGACCTACAGGCCAAGATGTCGTCTCTAATTTTTTGTGTGTATTTCAAACATATACTTTGACCCCATTTTTATGGTTTAGTCTTTGGAGTTACCCAATATAAAGTGGCCGCTGTGCTGATTAGTCTGTTTTACTGGGACTAGAGGAAAGATTAGATATTATTTGTGGGCTGCTTCAGAATTCCCACTTTGTTTCCGCTGAACCTAATGCAGTTGTCTAGTATTCACCATGCTGTTTTTTCCTGTGGCCCTACTATTTTTTTTCCCTGGCTATTTGTTCCTTGTCATTTGCAGTAATCTGATTTCATTTGTTCAGCTCTTGGCATAGTATCCTAATATAGTCAGCTGCTGCAATGAATATGTGGAATTTCTGCAATCTGACTAAATATCAATAGACTATTGAACTTTTATATTACGCACACTTGTAATCAAGTCAACTGCTTGAGAATTTGCACATCTATGCATTTAGATGTGGAAAAAAATAGTCTGTGTTGATGTAATTAAAGTCTATATCATAATACTTATGCACAAAAGGGCCAAATTAAGGTTTTGCAGGCAAGTTTAATTCCAGCACTTCCTCTTTGTTTAGTGCTTGACTTTGCAACCTGAAAGCGATTTGTAATGTTATTTTTTTTATTCATCTTATCCACAGAAAACTGAGATGGAGAATTGTCTGTGGTCACAGGTCCTAGCTGGTGAGGTATTACGCATTAATAAGGCACACAACTAAAGGTGGAGTAAGGGAGAGGAAGCAAAAGCTACTGAGCTTTCTCAGCACAAACTTTGTATCAGGATAGGAACTATGAGGAGGCAACATCAGGGCCTGAGGGAGAGGAGGAGGTATCAATCAGGAGGCATAAAGAGCCTAGGGTTAGAGCAAAGTGGGGGCTGAGGAAGCATAAGTCTGGATAGAGAGACAGGTAAGGGGAAAGAGAAGATAGTATCAGTGAGGTCAGCCCCCACCCAAAAAGTTACCTAGGTTAGTCATATTCTGCTTCAAGCTCTGATATTGCTCTGCTGTGTTACCTTCCATGCTCGCTCTTCATCTGATTCTAATTGTGAGCCACTGAGGACAAGGACTGTTTCATGCTGTGTGTTTGGTGCCTTGGAACCCCAATACAAAACCACGTCTATTAAACTGAGATGCAGCAACATTGTATATGCAAGACCGAAAAAGAAAGGCAAGTTGAGACAGGTATGACTGAGCTGTGGAACCTGCTGGAAATAATGAAATGGGTCTATTCCCAAATACTAGTCAGAGACACAACATGTGAAGTTTTGAGACCAGGGCTTTTTTTTGATATCAGAAAGCTGCAGGCTAGCTTCAAACTGTAGAATTTCATCAGCTTGGTATCAATTAGATGCTAAGACAGGAATTAAATTGTTGGATAGAAATTAAATTGAGTCCTTTGAGTTGAAATTGAATGGCTGGAGTGAAAAGAAGTAGCTGGAGAAATCATAAACAATGTGGAAGGCAAGATCAATATTAATCAAAGAAAAGATGATGTCTATGTCAAAAACTAACTTGGTCAACATGCGGTCAGAGAGGCTGAAAGCAGACCAAAGAGGCACTTTGAGAAAGTGTTTGCCGCTCTTGGAATATGAATGATCAGGATTGTAGCTGAAGAAGGATAATTGTGCTGGAATTGGGCCATTTCAAAAAGAAATTCAAAGTTGTAGAAATTACAAGAGAAATAATAAAAGAAAAGATAAACTGTAGAAGGGACTTGACTTCTGGATGTGTACTGGTCTGGGAAATACTTGAGCAATTTTTCAGCAACAGGTTTACGGTGTTTGCTGAACACTTTTGCATCAGGTGCTTACAACAGTAAAAGGCAAGTCATGAGTTGTTTGTATTCTTATCTCTCTCCTTCTGGGGATGGAAGATCAGACAAAGAGCACTTGTTGACCAAACCACAGAGACTAGAGCTCTATTTCTCCCTCTGATTGCTCTTGGATGTGAAGCAGCAGCTTGTGATGTTGGTAGTTTACAGCATTTCATGACATGCTGTGGCAGTTTTCTGGGTTTTTTTTGTTTGATTGCATGGTTGTCTGTGATATGCAAATCATCTGGAATGACCACTGTGGCAGCATGCTCCACACCAAAACCTTCCTCTTTTGCATACTTCTAACTTTAAATTTACCATGGAATAAGTAACTGTTAAATCAATGACATCTCTAACTTTTTATGCTACCTCCTCTTATATCCTGTTCTCTTTCTGCACAGATGCAATACTCCATTTTTTTCCAGTGTGTCATCTGAGGTACCTGAATATGTCACAAGTCTCTAGTCTAGAGAATAAACTTCCTAAACTTCTCCTGTTATTCTTGTCCCCAATCACACTTGTTAATCCTGTGAGTCTACTAAATTTCACCAAAAGAGGTGATCTTTTTCATTTTTGCCTCTCTCTTCATATATTCATGCCGCGTCTGAGTTTTCTCTACCTTTTATACCTAAATAACAGCCAAATCTTTCTTTTCAAGTGCTCAGAAAGTTGTCCACTGTTATAGCCTTATGCCTCCCTAATTGCTATAATCTCCTCCCACTTCCTTAATAAATCTCTGCCAATGTCTGGAAAAGGAGAAGACAGGAGAGTTTTTAAAGTGTGTCCAGTAAAATTACAATCCACAATGACTGCCCAAACCACAATGCCATCTTTGTTTATGCCCACCCACAGAATCTTCATCCTCGTGTTCTCTTTTGACTTCAGTCAAAATTTCCATCCAGGCCTAGATCTCTTGCCCATCAAAATGGAAAAGAAGTGATGAAATAAATGGTTTTGTGCCACTTCTACACTCCTGCTTCATGGCCGCTTGTGGTCTTGCATAGCTTGTGGCAGGAAAGAGACACACTGTAGTTCATATTGTGATAACCACAGCTGTCACCAGCCATTGTGGTGGCCAAGAACTGCAAAATCATACCAAAGCCCTGGTCCTACTCCTAGCAAGGAAGAGTCCAGGTGAAAGATGAGAGGCACAGAATTGGGTATACTGTTTTGCCTTCACCTATGGGAACTTACAGTCCAGGGAAGTTTTCTTGCCAAAGGCCAGATGTGCACTGCTGACTTTTTAATATCACCAGTAGAAAACATGCCTTTGCCACCAAGAATTAAGAGTCTTGATACTCTAGATGGCTCAGCTTCTCACTGTCTCTCACTTCCCACTGAAATAACTCATTGTTCTCTCTATTCCAGCGTAGACACTAACCTCACCAAACCAGGCATCACCTTCTTTCCTTTTTGTCTCTAAGTCAAATACTGGGAGTGGAAAGAAGAAATGAATGGAGAAGCAGGTTCAGGCATACAGATTTGGTGGAGAGTATGGGGCATAAGAAGGACAAGGCAAGGAGGAAACAAATGCTACACAGTAATGGATGAGCTACTGACATATACAGCCTTGTGCCTCACAGATTGTGTATCCCTTCTTGCCATGCATCTCCTGTTTCCTTCACAAAGACCCAAGTGAAAGGGCATCAGCTAATAAACATGGACAATACCCAAACTCCTACCTGGGCAGAATATGCAGGGATCCCATACATCACTGGCCTGTGGTACTGCAGCTCCACAGGTGCTTGACAAGTCTGGTTGGTTGTGGGTTTTTTTTGGGGGGGGGGGCGGTGGGGGACAGTTCAAAACCAGGGTAATTTAACAGAAATAAATCCTTCTTACCAGCTACAGGATCATTTCACTTGATTAGCATTAGCATCTATTAGTGGTTACTTGCATCATTTGTTCTACCGTTTCCTGCCTTTCAGTGTGATAGCCTCTATTTAAAATACTTGAGTCCAGGAAGGTGTGATCAGCTTCTCTAGTATCTGACACACGCACTCTCTTCCCCTTATTTCATGCTCTAGTTTGTTTTCTAATTCAGTTCTGCCATGAGGAGCCACTTCCTCCTTGTGATAGAGAAGCTGTAATGATAATTGTCTTTTGCAAAGCAATTCAAGGTAACTAATCAGAATAATGATAGCAACAGCTGCAACTTCTAATGAAGTTAGAAACTGTCAACCTCACAGTAATCATTGTCTTAAAGAAAAAATTTCAATCTGATAAATTATCATAATCAGTGCACCATGGGCTCTACATTCTTTGCTACTTTGACAGAGATGTATATGAGTTCACTCATTTGCTGGTTGTCATATCAAAGGGCGTATACTTAATAGTTGCAGAATTGCACCTGCTGTCTGAAGCCTCTGTGCTAAAATACCATCCTTAAAGCAGTGGACCATGTGTTCTACCAAATGTACTGTGCTAGATAGTTTCAGCAGCTCTTGCCCTTAGAGGCTCACAGAAAAGTATGCAATACTTTCAGCCTAATTACTTCAAACACCATGAGGACCAAACTCATTTAGGGCATACATGAAAAGCTGACAAAGGATCAATTTCTTAACTGGAATAACTGGTAGGTAAGGTAGGAATGGAAACAGGCAGACTGAAAAAAATTACCAAATTCGGAAAATTTTATGTCTTTGCATTCTGCCTTTAAAAGTGGAATGATGTTGGTAGTATTGCCAAAGAAAACTGTCCTCAAACTTGTTAAGAGTCCTATTTTGAGCTTAGATCTTGGACCTTGTGTTAACTTCATTATACTTTAAGAGCTGTCCCCATGTGTTACCAACCAGCTTTCCTGTACCTCATGAAAGCCACACAGGGCATTTGAAATGTGACCTACTTGCAGTTCAGAAAGGTGAATGGTGATTTCTCCCAAACACTGGAGCAGGCTAGGGACCACAGCAAGAATCCCAAACACTGCAGTCCCAAAATACAATAGTTTACCTGCAAAACTGCACTGAAAGTTTTCCCATGATCAGCTCTTGTGGGTGGCATTTGATTCTTCTCTCGGCACTTCTTTTTCTGCTCTTTGTTGTCATCTCTGAGGACCCTAGTTGTATGGGGCCTGTTTCCATGGGTGTCAGGAACACGGAAATACTGTATCTTCTATTTGTGTGTATTGCAAGATGTCTCCAATTTACAGCCCAGATTGCCATAATAAATGCTTCATCCCTGGATTATGCATTGGGCGCTGCCCTTCTGTATGACACAGCACAGGATGCTCTTCTAAATGCACACAAATAGAGACATTTGCCTGCTTATTGGAGGCTCAAGTGAGTATTTCTTCTGCATTGCCTTGTGATGATGAATTTTCTTTGAAATCCTAAATGAGGCTGTTTCCAGTGTAAACAATCTGTCTTTAGCTGGAGGTACATACAAAAATGCTTTGAGGAAGTTCCTACTGCTCTTGCAATATCATGCTGAGAATATTTTGTGCTGTTCCCAGCAGATCTTACTATTATCTCTGTAAATATTTGCTCTAAGGAATAGCAAACAAAATTCTGGAAGACTGTAAAAGCATTATTCAAAATCATGGTTAATATTCAAGGAATGTCCTCTTGAGTCACTATCTACTCTCCCCCTGGCTTCTTTTTTTCTTTCTGGCAAAATTATGTGTGAATCTGAATTCAGTTTCTGTATCAAAAAATATAACAGGTGTACAAATGCCCATACAAGCATATCTCTATTATTTGTATGGCAGCTGTATCTAAGGACTAAATGCTCTGTTAGCTGCCATACATGAACAGAAGTACTTTTCCCTGAGAATGTACAATATAATGATTAAAGGTAGTACAATGATTAAACAGTAATCAAGAGACAAAGTGGTCTCTATTTTCAAGCTGAAGAATGAGAAGTAGCTTGCACATGATTACACCAGTAATCTGGCAGACCTGTGAGCCAGAATTCAGTCTTCAGTTAGGTCCTCTAATGGTCATATGTGTTTGTGTTGGGACACTGCTTTCTGTAGCAGGCATATTGTGTAAGTGGGAAAAAAAAATCTAATGCATTCTGTTCAGCCACTCTGTAACATATTGTGTAAGAGATCACAATAATCTATATGCTTATAAAAGGTTCTTTGATTTATATTTAGCTTTAACTTAATTTTTTTAAGTAGCATGAATAGACTTATAAGCATGACACTGTTTTCAAAATGAAAATAAATTCAATAATTGCTATTCTATAATTTAAATTCAGACATAAGAAAAAAACAGATCATCTCAGATGGGGTGATCCAGCCAAAGAGCATTAGTATTTGAATTTCAAAATCCTGAACTAGTCACTCCCCAATGTGCACAGCTCAGAAATTAGATTCTAATAATTTTAAAAATACTGTTTGACTTGTTGGAGGTGCAACTTTTAAAGATCATGCTTTCAAACTTTTTAATTGCAATTATTATGGTTAGCAGTTCATTTAAAGTCTTTAATGCAAGCTGAGATTCCCATGTAATCACTTAGCTCCAGTAGATGGGCTTTAAGAATTATACTGTAAATGCAAAACTCGTGATACACCATGAAGGTTTGGGAATTAGTCAAAGAGATCACYGATAGACTGATTTGCTATTGCATAATGTTATCATCATTTATCTCTTTGCTGGGAAAAACTCACCCGAATGGGAGCAGAAGAAACTTCATTGTTATCTGAGGAACTATTTCTGCTTACATGAAAGCTAATGCAATGCTCTGCCTCCTACTTACTTTCTCTTTGRAACAGGCTGAGCTCCATCTAAGTTCTCTGAAATACTTCCTTTTCTGAAGTCTCTCCTAATTGTTTCTGTCCATTCTGCAACTCCTCCCACCTAGGCAGTTGTGAAGCCCTGTTGGGGAACAGTGGGGAACAGGATTTGGTAGCCTAAATGGACCATTTTACCACTAACATCTGTGATTCTCATTTTGTCATCTTCTCTCTCTCCAGTTCTTATAGCAGCTCCCTAATTACAGCACTGCTGTTAGGGTGAAGGTTTTTAAGTATTCTGACATCTTTCCAAGTCTGGTGAATAGATGTAATAATTAGACAATGGGATTTTTCTATTCTTGCCCACCCGCACCCCCTTCACTGACTGTTGCTTGTGATTCTATTATTATCTGGCATATTCCAACAATAGTCTTCCTTTCAAAGGATTTTGAAGAGTGCAGCAAAATATCAGAGAAATAATTCAAATGTATGAGCTAAAGTCAGAATGAAAGGACAATGGACCTTATGTTCATTTCACCACATAAACAATCCCAAAGTGCTTTATGTTTTAACATACCATTCTCTAGTAACATAATAATTTTACATGCCCATAATCAGAGCTGGAATGAAGTCTCTTCTTTGTTGTTATTCCTACACAGAGATTAAATTGGAATAATTTCTGTGGATAAATAAGCACTGTGTTAGTGATTTCAAATGTTTTTTTTAAATATATGCTGTGTGGATTCCACTGATTTGACTTCTCATCTGCTTACAGTGCTTATCTGAATATCTTCTAACTCAGAATCACAGTCCAAGTTTTCCAGACTAGTAAAAAGAACATACTGCATGTGCTACATAAATATTAAACATCAATTTCTGTGATGCACATTTTATTTGAGAARGTAGTAGTTTGTAAGACCTTCCAAAATATCACAGAGGAAATCAAGCACATAAACTCTATTTCTTAATGTTGTTTCAGTTGTTTAAAAATTGTTTTACTTAATAGAATAGGTTATGCAGTGAAGCAGAGACACGGAAGTGTATGGGTCTACACATTGCTCTTGTCCTCAATAGTGCCACCTCGTCATCATCTATGTCATCTCTGGACGTGCTGAATCAATACAGGGAAGTTGCACTCTCAGTCACATGTCAAGCTTGTAATTCTTCCACACATCAGCATAGGAAAGAAATAAGTAAACTCCAAAAGAAGTATTATTTCTTATTTTGAGTGCTGTTATAGCTAAACGAATCACGCAATATAACTTGCATATAGGAAAAATATCAACCTATAGGGCATAAAACACAACTACATCCTCTCTCCCTTCATTGTACAGACAGTCTAAGCTGGCTAAAATATTAAATGCAAGGACGAGAGTAAAGGTTTCCTGAGTCCAGGCTTATCCTTATTTCAAGCTACACAAGTCTGCTCTAATTCCACAGACACAAGACTAGGTTTTTAGGATGGAAATTATGGGAAAGATCAGAGGTCAAAAGAAAAATTTACCTTCCTCCAAAACAAGAATCTGACTCATATAGGTGTCTTTTTTGTATAATTTTCAGCAAGCTGACTAGAAATTAAGAATTATATTTTGGGGCGGGGAATCCAACTATGCAAAAATTTCTTTATATTCCATATACAGATGAAAGAGAGACTATTTTAAACTAAAATGAAAGAGACCTTCCCCCACAACAAAAGGGCTGCTAAGTGGTGCAATTAACTTCTCACAACAGTTTCTAGAGCCTAGGTTCTCTCTGAGTCCAGTCTATCTAGAGGTCAGAGGATCATGTTGTGTTTTTTTCAGTTTTGTTTGTATGCATATGTGTTTCTCCTCCTTTGAGTCTAAAAGGAGGAGGACCTTCCTCCATCCTGACAAAACTTTGTGTCTGAAAGCGTTCTCTGAATCTGTGGCCAGTTACTAGATATGAGTAAACAAATACAATCGCTCTTATCATTTTTACATCGAGCTTTCAGCAGAAGTTGAACAATACCTTGAGTTTGAATTGTTCTAGTCTAGGTATCATCAAAAGAGATTCTTCTTTGACAGGGCAAATGCCAGCAGATACCAAATGAGGTCAGTTCCCTTTGTTTATATCCTAAAAGCAACATACCATTATAAGGAATTATTGATCAGAAGAGATGAAGGCCCTGGTTAAACTCTCATTGAACTCACTGGTATGAGATTTTTTTGAAAAGCTGAGAGGAGACTGGCACAGAGAAAACTCTTTACTCAATTTTTGTAGCTCACTTGATCATCCCCAGATGTATGTTCAATGTGCTAATTAATCATCATTCCAAAAGCTTTTTAACCATGGCAAATGAAGGATATCCCTTTGTATTCTAAATAGGATACATCATACTCAGAAGATGGGCAGAATTCACAAAATTGATTGTAGGGTGTTTAGGAGTTAATATACAGCAGGTTTAAATGTATGTTCTGTTAAATTATGCTCAAAACAGCTGGGGGGGGGGGGGGGGCGGGGAATGTAGGTCCTTTCCTAGCCTGGAGGTTAATTATCTACATGATGTTAGTAAGACTAGATACAGTACCACTGGCAATTCAACACCCAAAGCTGACATTAATGGATTTGCAAGGAGCTGTGGGTACACTCAGGCTTATTAAAAAGGGAATATATTTCAGTATTTTGGAGTGGAGGAGCTATACAGAGCAGTATGGAGCAAATAGTTCATAACTGAAAGAAAAATAGTTCTTGATTTGTTTCCCTGAATCCAAGAGAAGCACCAGAAATACAACCACTGAGTACCTCTAAAATGGTTTTGTTTATTTTTCCAAGACTATAATTTTCTGAAACATTAATACAAGTTCTTTTATATGTGTGTGTGTGTGTGTGTGTATATGTAGAAACTGAGCCTATGTTCTTGAACGAGAAACTAGGACAACTTTTCTGGAGCCAGAGGCATTTTGGAGGCAAATTTTCTGTTATATAGTTAGAAAGAGTGTGGACACTGGGATTCACAGTATCATATTCAGATCCAGCATTACCTAATTTAATATTCCTTTGTTTGCTGCTTTTGATATGTTATCTTCTGAAGATAATTTAGCATTTTGTTGCTTATTATCACGACAGTGAGCAGTGTAGTCTAATTTTGCAGACTTTAAAGGGTTGTAGTTGTTCGGCAGCTCTCTAGGGTTGTCGCTTAAAGTGCTGTTTCTCATATTTGTCCTGTGAACCATACTCTTTCAGGGCTTTATGCTTTGTAACTTCATCTTCGACTGCAGCAAAAGTGTGGTTCTTTTTTGCTTTGATTGTTTTGTTGAGGGTATGTACATCCTACCCCTTCTTTTCAGAGAACTCAGCAAAATTTGCTTTCCATTCTTCTCTTTCATGCTTTGCCTTCTTAATTAAAACCTGTTACAAGGCCATTCTCTTTTTGTATTTGTTTAATTCTGAAACAACCATATCAAAAGAAATTACTAATGCACTTGGATTTGTATCTAATAATGAAATTAAAACCTTTCTGCTGTGGTGGCCTTCAGGTCTCTAATTTTCAGTTTTATTAGAAGAACTAAGCTACACATATGAGGTATTGTTTCTCCTTAGATAACAACCCAGCATGACTGCAAATGAAACTAAACTCTCTCTCGGAGTTTTTCTGTAAAATGTCTCAATCTTACATCCTAAAAATAACCCTAGGAAATTATTAAGCTATCATCTTTGGCCACCTTTATGGACCATTTCTTTAATGCTTTGGATTTGAGAAAGTCAAAGGTTTTTCTAAGCATTATCCAGCTGCTGCAGATAACCTGTTTGCAGTTTTTCAAGGTTTTAAAGTGAAAAAGTGCATGTATCCTGTCCTTCTCCTGCCCTCCCTTGAGTATATATACATCCACAAAATGTACACTTTCCACTATAATGGCAATACTCCAAGGGAATAAAAATACAGTCTCAGAGGTTTTGGACTGTTTGCTCAGGTTATGCTTCCAAGGTGATTTCTGTATTGCATTCTTTTTTTGTTTGTTTTTTTCTTTCTCCATCACCTAGATTGATCTGAACCAGGATTCATTCTTCTTCAGCAAACAGTAATATGATTAAAAAGAAAACAAACCCAAAACCTCAGAGCTCTCACTCTCTCACCAATGTTTCAATAATCCTTATACAGTTATAGTTATACAGGAACTGCATGTGAGAAATAAATTGCTGGAGCAGTAGAATGAAGTCATTTATGTAAACACTACATCCAGTATGTAAACATCGACACTGGTAGATGCTTTGTAAGTAACATGCTTTTTTCTCTTAGTGCACTGTCTTAGGCATGGACAAATGAGAAAGATGTACTTCAGTTCAGACAAACTTCTCATCTAGTATTTGATTAAATTCTGTGCCTTTTGTAGAGATATTTTTAGTCGTGGTGTATGATTTAGTTTCCAGTCTTCATTCTTTAAATTACCTACCAGTTTACTGTGAAATGCAATACCAAAACATCTTGAATAGGTTTTGGATTACACAAATATCTGTAGTGTTTTGTTTATTATAGAATACTACCACATTCAGTACCATGTGCTGTATCCTTGCTTTGATGCTACACTGGTGTAAATCCAAGGTACTCTTCCAAAGTGAATGGAAAAAGCATTAGACTTACACTGCCATCACGAGAGCAGAGCCTTGTCCAGTTGAACCGTTCTATGATTTATAATGATGATTTTATAAAGGAAAATCTAGACAAAACTTGGAAGTGTGATCTTAGGAGATATGCAGAGCAAAGTCCTTCAGTCAAGTCTGGCATGCATTTGATGAGGACTGAAATGCCCCTGGTTCATTTCAGCAGTACTTTTTTGCTGCCCACACTCCCGTAGTCCTCAAATCCCTTGACAATCAATTTGATATACGTCTACCCGCATGTGATCTGGTGATAGGTGAAGCTACTTATCTGGAATTTGGTTCTGAAATGTATTTTGTCTTTAATACTAGGTCAAAAAAGATTGTATTACTGCATGAGCATCTTGGCCGATTCAAACTCTTAAGAGCTCTTCTAAGCTTGATGTCTGTCTTTCCAAACAGCAGGGTTAGTTTTCTTTGGCCAGATAGTGGATTTAGCATGTGTTTTGCCTGATGCAGTCTACTGTAGATAATGGAGCAAAATCTTCTGAGTTGACTAGTTCTGAAATACATGAGGTTCAGCACAAAGAGGGAGCTTTCTTTTGGCTATCACTATACTTCAATTATCCTTCCAGAATTTTTTTTTTTCCTGCCTTTGGTTCATCTACCTGTACTGCATATCTCTTCTTTTCAAGACACAACATTTACAGGGTCAAAAGCAGRATACAGAATGACTTGACTAAATCAACAGAAAGTGTACTGAAAAAAAATACTAATATCAGATATACCTGCAATGTAATTTTAAAGCAATAAGCTTTTATCTGTGTAAGCTTTCTGGTCATCTAGACTGAGAACAATGTATATGAAGTCTTTTCACACTTATATTTAAATGAATGCAAAAGGAAAACTCTAGCTTATCAACTGGAAAAATTTCCAATTTATTTTTGCTTTTAAGGCCCTTATATAACTGTTTTTTTTTTCTAAAAGTACAGTTACCATATGACTGAGGCCTGCTGAGAATAAAAATGTTTGCTTCTGTATTAATTTTCAATGTCCTGTTTATGCTGAGATTTTAAATAAGACAAAAAAAGAAAAGAAATGCCCCTGGATATCTCACAGAATGAACAAGATGCATAATGGGATATGACACTGTTAAATGACTTCATGGTGTTTTGTGAGGAACATATTCAAGTATACTGAGGTCAAAGAGGAAATATATTCCCATTCTCTCACATCATGTATATATAGATTTCAAGTCAGACATCTTGCTGTATATTACACACTGGCATACACTTATCTGGCCTGGYTTTGAGTCATTACACAGTGGCCCATGTCCAGGAAATTACATGACTGTGGTGGGATTCATTCCCTCTCAAGTTCCCTTAGGTACTAGTGCAAGGGGTGAGACAGCAGTCCCTCGTGGAAGGTGTCAGGAGGCTGTGCGCATTTCTATTTAGCAATCCTCTGGTCCAAATATTAAATTGACTTTATTTTACCATCTAAACATTTGGATTCACTCCCATCTAAACAAACATGGTGTGCAGTTCATATGTTCTGATTGCATGGAGTTATTTATGTTTGAATAAGAATCCTTTGCTGTAAATCTCAGTTCCAAGTTCCAGCTGTTTGGTGCTGAAGTTCTCTCTAAAATATCAGTGTAAGAGCCCTTGTGTTTTAGAGAAGGGAACCAGCATTGTTACCTTTTGCATCTTTTGCTTAGAGCATCTAAAGTTTGTCCTTTATGCAACTCAATGTAACAGACACCAAAAAGCATTTGTAATAACACCAAACAAACCAAAGGGGTGATAGAGAAACATGAACGTCTGTGTGTATTCAGTTTAGCACCAAACCACTTCACACAGCACCAGGGAAAAGATCATTGACTTGGTCTGAAATTCAAGCTCAAAATATTGAGTGCAAAAAGGCAGTGGACTCTGATTTCATTCACAGAAAGTGTTACTCTAGCTTAAATTGACATGTAAGCACAAAGATTTGATTGGTATATTGAATTTCCACTTTCTATTTGCCAAACACCAATGTGGAAAATTAATGATGAGGAAAATTGTCTATCACCCTTTCCCATTAGCAGCCACTATTGCGTTTCAGGACGTCTTTGGAGAGACTGTTTGTTTGCAACTTGTGTATCAGCCTAGTGTAATAACCCAACACCAGCTGTGTGCGCCTTATTGGGCCTGCTTCTTTGTTGTGCTAAGCCTTTTGCAGGCACTGGCACTAGTACAAGTCCAGATCAAGATGATAATGTGATACCAGTGTTCAGAGTCAAATAGCTATAGAAAATGCCAAGAAATAGAAAATCAAGTCATTTAGTCCTCAATTCTCACAACCATGCAGAGCTTGCAGATGCAGCTATATAAAACCTCAGTGAGAGAACATGAAGCTGTTTGGTGGTGGTGGTTGTAGTTATTTTTACTTCATAGTAGCCACAGATAAGGAAAATCAACCTGGTTGCTTAATGTTGCTCAGTTTACCTGCTCCTGTATTTCAGCTCCATAGTGATTACACAAGGCTAGGGCCTTCTGTGGACACTCTCATTTGCGGGTAAAAAGTAGTCTCAATTTGCTTTAACTTATTTTAGGCATGAGTATAATCTGGTTTAAATATATAAYTTATGTGTGAACGTTCTTCTATGCAGAGTCGGTTTCAGCTGTCTTTTGGAGCTCGGAAGGACATTTCATTGCTTATCTGGCCTGCCTTCCTGTCAATTCTTACAAATATATCTGCATCTTACCACGTCTCTGTAGTGACTCCCCAGATGAAATGAAGCGAATTAGAGAATTACATAGCTAGCGGTAAATTGAGAAAGATACAAATGCCTTTGAGCACAGAAATAATGCACCAAGACCAAGTTAAGAATCTGGCTCAGAGTTCAACAAGACTTGGCTAGGAGAATGTCATTTTTGATACTTTCAGAGTGATTCCGTGGATGTGAAAGCCCTGAAAATCGCTTTCTGTGGGAGCATATTAGACAATAAAGTGGATATAAGTGAGAGAGAAGTTGAGGTTGAGGGAGATCTGGCTACTACACTTGGTTCTGGTCCATTAACTTCTGAAAAATAATTAAAAGTATAGTTCAATTTTTTTTTTTTTTTCCTTTTTCCTGAATTCGGTTTGCCTCACAGTCAGGCTATGATCCATTGGGCTAACCACTGACTACCTCTGTGTTCCTAATAGTTTCTCCTGGGAGAATACATTCATTCAGCTGTCTGAAGCAGTGCCCATGTCCAGCTTCAGGAAAACAAATCTGTTCTCCTCAGTATTTCCAAACTAATAGACCAAACTGATAGTCCTAATCTAGATGACTGGTTGCCCCCTTACCTGATGTGATAGTTTTCTCCTTCCTCTGACTGTGGCATTTGATTATTGTGTATGTGTGATGACAACCTTACTGCTACCCTATACTTCATAAATTGCTTTAATATAATTGGCAGAGGTAGGTAAGAAGAGAGAGGAGGAGTGGACTGAATGCTCATTACAAACTTGAACAAGCTCTGGCATTGAATATACTTAGGAACCCAAAGCAGTTAGAAGAACAGGTCTTCCCTGAACTACCTAACGCAGAGCTTGACAACACAGGCATGTTTATAAATGGCCTTTGAGGCAGACGCAAACATTCTCTGATGTAATTGGAATCTGAGTTGCTGCTGTTAGTATGGCATGGATCCAAGCTCATTAGACTTGCCAAAGCATTGGGCTTATTAGCTCCAGCCCTGTACTGGGTTAATGCAATTGCACAACTTTTAGATTCAAGCTGCTTCTCACATCGTGTTGCTCTGTGTGCAGGAACAGCACGTTGGACTCTCTCCTCACAAAAGGCAGTGTAGACGAACCAACGGAAGAGTTTCTGACTGGGTCACAGAAGCAGTTTGGGAGAGCAGAGCTCTGACTTGGGCATTCTCGTGCAGAATCACTGCATGTTCTGGAGGCCTCAGCAACTGCTGGGCCTGTTTCAGCACCAAAGACCATGGTGGGACATAAAAGACCAAGCTGCTTTATTTGTTTACTGTTGGAAATGAACATGCCAATCTCCTCACCTTGATCTTGAGTTCTTTTTTTTTTCCAACTATTTGCCCTTGACCATGTTTATGGCAAGTTATGGATATTTTGTTTTAACTATGAATTGAAACATATTATACAGCCATTAAAATTCAGAGTTTTGTCTTCAACACTAGGAAAGTATGAAATTAAATTGTCCTCATCCTTGATGGAGTTTAATTTTTTTTAGTCTATCAGTGTTTCTCAGACAAGCCAAGTGTCACATTGAGGCATGATTTACATATTCATGACATTATTTGTATTCAGAAGCATTGTTTAATGTTTTCTGGACAGTTTTTCATACTAGTAAGTGTTTAACTCAAGAGACTATGCAGGTAACCTGAAGAACGAAAGCCTACCATAATTTTTGCAAAATACTACTTGTAAGTCCAAAATAAATAAATAAATGAGCTCTGAATTATTGCATTTCTTTGCATTATCGAACAAGTTACTTGCACAGCAATGAAATACACTTTTTACAAGAAAATAATTAGGAATGTCCTTATTTTTCAGAGGCACATTTATTTTCCTTCTGCTTGTTGACTGTAGATCAAATAGATATTGGACAGTTATTTTCAAGTAACAGCAGGGTTCAGTTTTAAGTTTGATTTATACTAGTGTTTCTCATGCATTGAAAATGTGCACTTGTGCTCCTCTAGCTAAATTAAATTTTGATTTTCAATTTATATATTTGTCAATCAATAAATATGTTTGATGGTAGCAAATAGATTCTGTATCCTTTTTTGTAGTAAATAGACTCTTTCTCTCATTTTTGTATGTTAAATCCTTGCCCAAGATTCTCTGGGTGGAGCAGTGCCAGATGGACAAAGTATGCCACAGCATCTGCATGCAGGCGGGTGCTGCCTGGGATGGCCAGGCAGCAAGGACTGGGTCAAGGAAGCTCAGCAAAGCACAGTAATGTGCATGCTGGTCCCATGCAGATTCCAGCACAGACCAGCTTGTCACTTTACCATGATGGGCCTTTCTGACTTTGGGCTGAGACAGGGACTCTTAGGGAACTGAGGGGAAGAGGAGTAGCACTGCAAAGCATCTTGACTGTGAAGACAATGTGCTGTGGTAGAGGAAAAACCYTGGGCTGTTCCTTGCACCCTAAGAAATTTTCTGAGCACAATCCATTTTAGAGAGAAAACAAGAAAACCAAAGTAGTTTAAAACATATAAATTAACAAACTTTTCTGTGACCCTGTCTAAAGGCATCCCCACTAGGCATTACTCTGTTTTATGGTTGGATCTTTTGACAAGAACTCTACTCTCTCAGGAGATTTACCATGTGGAATCAGGGTTGCTGTGAAGTTTTATGGTGTACTATACCTTTGCACAATGTGTTTGAAGAGCCATTTTAGAAACAGAATGAACACTTTCTAGTATTGAAGTTGAGAAAGAGGTCTATGTGGATGCTTGGGAGAAAACAGCTTATTCCCAAACTGATTCCACTGACTGGTGGAGAGCATGAGTCTTGCATACCTGGTTGTGACTAGTGACTAACTCCTACTATGCCTAATGGTTAAATGTAAAAGTAGCCATTACAGAAAAGCTAAAGCACCCCTGTTGTTCATTGTTTTTCACTACAGAGGCCCTTCCTGTGGTTCCCAGACTCAAGCCTTTCCTTACAAGGCTTGTATGGAAATTCCTCGTTTTAAGGAATTATCTCACACTGGAAGGTTCATAGAACAGTCATTAGTAAAATACATTCAGCTTGAGTAGATAGGATGGCTTTACAGATTGCATGATATTGCTGAGTAACTGTCAGAAGACTGGAAGGTGGCAAAGGGAACAAAAAAAGCAGGTGCCCTGCTCAGAGAACCCAAAGAACCATTTCCTACAATGCATAACTCTGCAGTGGCATTTGCTGCTGTGGGAGGCTGAGCAAGTTGGGCAGGACTCCCTATGGATCCACAAATGGACTAGCCAAATTCATAGAGAAAAGTTGCTGACCATTGAACAAATTGGGTTCATACAACCTTCAGTTCAATATATACCAAACTGATTTTAGGTAGCTGTCTTAAATATCCACTGGATTAAAGGGATCTTTGGTCTGACTCTGGGTAGCAAAGCACATAAGGATATTTAGGGTGTGTATTGGTGTGTATATGTATATAGGTCTGCCATGGGTTGCCGTTCATAGAGTGAAGGGATAGTCAGGACTAGGGGTCTCTTGATATAGTCAAAAGGTCAGACGGGGCACTGTATAGATTTTGCCAAAATCACACATATTTATGTATGTAAACATATAATTAAATTCAGCTACCTTCAGCAGCAATGATTCAATTTGCATTTGCAATTATATTGATTTTGCATGTAAATTAGATACCTGCTTTGCGCATACACTCACAGACCTATTTTTTTCCTTGTGATTGACAGAAAGTGGGGGCCTCCTTTCAGAAGCAGGTTAGTGTTAGAGGAGGAAAATGCCAAAAGTAAAACCTCTTAAAAGCCTTTTATTTGGTTGCCTTCCAAGCCACAACAGCTGCAGAGGGTGATTAGCTTCATRTGGTGTCAGTTGCATTTTTATCCAGCTTTATTCTGTGTTTGTTTTCTCTTTCAGACATTTGTCCTTGCTGAGACTACAGCTGTGTGTGCCCCATGTGGACCCACCACTACAGACATTTCCCCTGGAGGGAAAGAAGTCAGCCACCCAGGAGAAGGGTAAGCTCTCTGCCCTTCCATGCCTCGTGGTGTCTGTCACCTTCTCCACCGTGAGCTCACTGAGCTTTGCTCTGCAGAAAGCACAATTAAATGCTGACATCTCCACGTCACTCTCTTCAGGTGAGACCTCTCTGGAAATGTATTTGGTGGCCCATGGAAACAGATGGCAAGGCAAGCACTGTGTCTCTTGGGGTAGGAGGGAGGAACACTGTGGCACTTGTGACCTCACTGCAGTCAAAGGATTCAAGGGTACAGGTGTCATTCGGCCCAGACCCTGAGCTGCACCCTAGCTAGCTGTACCACATGACAAAAGGTGATGCTGTCACCTTGAAGAAGAGGTTACAGCAGTTCCCTTTTTATTAGAAGTACTGGCTCATTTTCTAGCCTGGGTTTCTTACCCCACATCCATTCCTTTCTTCAGGCCAATAACCTTTTCTAGAGTTCTTGCAGAACTATGATGTTTTATGGTTACAGTCATAATCTCCCTAAAAAAAAAGCTTAAGAAAGCTCCAGGGGGCTGTATGGGACTGGGCACCCTAAGACCTGGCCTGGTTCTGGGCTGGGAAGAGCACTTAACTCGTTAACAGCTTTCTACCTCTGAAAAGGAAACAAAACACAGATCCTTGCCCAGGCTGTTTTGAGCACTTTGGAAGCTATGAGAATATTGGTGCTACACTGTCAGACTGAAGCAGATTAAAGCAGCACCGGTCCCAGGGTGCCATCAGGTCCCAGACATGACAGCAGTGTCATGTCCCCATCAGCAAAGTCCCCTGTATGTGCCTAACAGCTCTCAAAGATAAAACTATGCCCTGCTTTTTGTACCCAGTCAGTGATCCTTGTTGCAACTTCCACTATGACTGGGTAGGGATATGGAAGTGGTAGGTGAAGTGCGTCAAAGTGACTGTGTATATGCACAGTTACCCAATTTGCTCATGGATTGATGGAGCTTGCAAAGTTTGATGTCCAAACAGTACAGCAGTTGTAGAGAAGCAAGCTTGTTAATCAAGTCGTGTATTCTTTTACTAGGGTAACTTTTTGACTCTTTCAAATTGGTGTGCTTTTCAGTTCATTCTGCATTAAATGAAGTGACAGGCTGCTGCTTTAAAAAATGGTATAATATTCTAATTTATTCTCCTACCCCAATCTGTCTTTCATACCCACACCATGACTTTGTTCACCCCATCCTTTTTCTTTGTGACTATGAAATCCTGTCACTGCAGAACAGAGAGCAGGACCCTATTTTCCACAGCAAGCTTATATTTGAAAACATGGCTATTTAATGACACCTTCATCACTGAACAGCTTTTGGTTCAGCTCAGAGCGCTCCACGTTTTTACAGTTCTTTTGTCAACTGAACTCCTCAGCACAACCCCTGCTGCACTTATACTTACATTCACCCACTACTCTATTAACATCTCATTAAACTGCACCCCAACAGTAGCTTTCTCCTTACTGCTGTAAGGACAAACGTTTGGAAAATAATAACTTAYATTTGCATAATTCACTCATACAGACATCTTAGATAAGAACTGTTCAGAACAAACAGTAACATCTACCCATTCCAGCTGAGGTGKCAGGAGAAAATTAGGTGGGCACGGTTCAAGACTCGGGGATGGTCAGAGATTAACTCAGAGCCTGACACTAATGATTACTCCACCAGAAAAAAATGCCACTGTAAGGTTTCTAAGGGCATCTTGCTACACCTATATTAACTCCTTTCCTTCCACATTTCAACTTCACTTATCCTTACCTATTGATCTAAAAAATGTTTACTGGGTTTCCTTTAAATACCCTGATGTTTCAGGAAATTAATAAACACCAAATGTTTGACCTGGCACTGCCAACTTCTCCCAWGCTTCCATGACTGCCATGCACAGAAGACTGGGGCAAAGTGTCAATCAAGAAGYACAGCAGTATCAGCCTATGGCAAAGAAAGCAAGAACTACCAGAGCCCTGTAGGGACAAATATGCTCTACAGTCCTGTCTTGCTATGGACAGACAAGACAAGAAAATATCTTCTCTCATGCACACCTGCCTTTGCTATTTTTGTCTTCTCAAGAGCAGAACTGCCATAGCTGTGAGCATGAACTCTGAGTTCACAATAGTCACTATCCAGGAACAGCACAGATTCTGGTGCCCAGCAGGGGCCATAGGTTTAATTGGGGGTTTGGGGAGTATTTTTCTTTTACATGAAGACCTTTCGGAGCTTTACTTAGCTTTCTCTAGCTCCTCCACCTTTTTACAGTAGACCAAACTGTTATAGCAGAGTACCTGCAAAACCAAGGAGAACTGTAAAACTGGTTAAGGCCATCCAATGGCCTTACAACTGATAGATGGCAATATCATGCCAGGCAGTGCTGGTATCACTGACAATAGCAACCTGCATTTAACTTGGCTTTGCTCTGGCATGAGTTGAGCACAATGTTTTGTGAGTGTGTGAAACACACTAGTGCTTTCAGTGGCATTTCAGTGCTTTCAGTTGCGCATGTCCTGCAAGACTGTCCTACTAGGTCAGACTGTGGAACCCGTTCAAGGAGACTGGTGCTGTTTGGCTGATTATAAGCAAGTGGTTACACAGAAATTAAAGCCCTTGTACAAAACTTCAAGTCTTTTCATTTTTTTGGAGTTTCCTATTCCCAAGTCATTGACTGCCCCTTAGGCATTATGGTTTGAACGACATGCATGGTGTGAAGGCCTCATCAGGTGATCCGCAGAAGACTAAATTAATCTACACACAGGAAGATTTCTGTAGAAATCAACCCCTGGGAAGCATTTCCTTTGCTAACTCCTATGTAAAGGGCCACTGCTTCTACTGTAAAAGTTAACAAGATTTATATTCAAAGCTTTCTCTTCTGCTGCCTGCCTTCTAAGCTGTTCTGGCTTTGCTTCCAGCTCTCTCCATCTTGCATCTGTAATGCTTAAGCTTTCCTAATTCTTTCCTCTGTTATTTTGGCCTTCCCTGCAGCACTCTCATCTGCATGGGAGTGAAGCTGCCTCAAAGCCTCAGGAATCATAAAGAGCAGGCAATCCCTTAAAAGAGTCAATTTCATTGCTATCAGACATGAATGAGAGGTTGCCTTCCTTAGTTGTTACCTCTGAAATCACCACAAACAAATGTGATCAAAAAGCCAAAAGAACAGAAAAAAAGGAAGCACCAAAATATTTTTACTATAACTGTCAGTGGTCAGGGTATGTGGGATTACTGTGATATAGTAAAGATTGCTTTAAAAACAATGAAAAGACAAGATTTTCTACCATGGAGGGTGGATCAATATTTGGTTTCTTCTTCAGCTTGACATTTTCTAATACTGATTAGGTCTTTGTCATTTGCTCCTTTTCCTCAGTCACTTCTAACTGCTGAAAGTACTGGAGAAGGAAAAAAGCTACAAAAAATGGGAYTTCCCATTCCATCTCACATGATTTTCAAATGCTTCAACTTTGATTCTTGCCGTAACAATAGTTTATATGGAGTTATTTCAGCCAAATACATTAGTGTGCATTAAATCCTCCAATCTCTTATAGGCCCTTAGGGGATGCTGCAGACAATGTGTTTCATGGATGGGTAAACTGAAGCTGTGGAGAGGGAAGGCAAGCTGTACAGTTGAGATTATAATGCCAGTATCTTAGGTTCCTGCTCCTTTCTGGGACTTTAATTCCTTTTCAGAGCATGAAGTAGATTGAGGGGAAAAAGCCTTGCCTTTCACACTTTTAAAGGTAGTTTGTATTTGTAATACTAAAGACCACAAACAATAGGGCAATGCAGGGCAAAATGTAGTGAGAAGCAAAGGCACAGGACATTGACTTAAAAATCTACCTCAGCACCAGAAAGCAGAATAATATTTCCCTGCTGTTTCAGTTTGACTTGATTTGACAGCCTCATTTCATCCTAACATCACAGGAAATCACAGTCCAATTTTTCTATGGCATAGTGTTAGATATARAGAGCCCTGTATATGTTTTGCATGTCTTGCTTCAGAATAGAACAGAGTTAACATTTATAGGCTTTGCCTAGCAGGGGCTGCCTAGAGCACCAAAACTGCCTGTTAAGTCCCCTCCCAATTAAAACAAAAATGGATAGGTTTTACTATTCCCGTGTTCTTTTGCCTTTTCACTTGACTGAGCATTACTGGATGCTGTCTCTCGGTCAGTCACATTTCATCTTATCCTTTTGCCTCTAGCCCTTTTGGTCTAGAATTGATTTTCTCACCACTTTAAGCAGAAACTGTAAGATCTGTATATTGGCGCATTTCTTAGAGCTTTATGCAGTAGTGGCAGTGGGCTGCATCCTACATGCAGCTGCTGAATATCTTTATTCCCCTCTTGAAGGCAACGGAAGTTACAGACACTCAATAATTTCAGCGGATGTTCAGAATTTTGCATAATCAAATCCATTTTTGATGCTTCTAGCAAATGTTTCCATGAATGTGTATGCATATGTATGTATAAATACATATAAATGTGTGCAGGCTTGTGTGTGTCTGCATGTATATATGCACATGTTTTCCGACTGGAAAATTTTGCTTTATAAATAAGTTTGTCTCTCAGCCGTGGGAAAAATATTAAAAGCTCTCAATCCTTTAAACAAAACTTAACAAAACTGCATTCCAATCATATTCTGTCAGTTTATTTTCTAAATAACTAAAATAACTTCTGATTTAATTTGTGATGTGAATAGAATAACTGATTTCTACACCATCCTTCATGCGAGTAGCTCAAAGCCCCTGTATTGCAGTTGTTAGTTTGCTCAGGTAGACTGTGCCTTAGACAAGAGACAATTAGGATGCTTCACTTCCTGCTGAAGTCCATTCCCTTCTCTAAGACAACCAGGGATTACAGTGTTGTTATGGCTTCCCTTTGATATGTTAGAGAAGCTGTGGGATTTTAGGTGGTTTCAACACCCTGAAGGGAAGTAGAAGACAGAGGCTAAAGGGCAGAAATGGACTAATATCACTCCTTGGATTGAATTAAATAGCCCAGGACACTACACCCTTGCAGTTAGAGTGGGGCTGCATCCATCCCTACATGTAGATATAGGGATTTATTCACATAGAATCCTTTAAGGGAGTGGGTCCAAGATAGAGTGAGGATTTGGGGTTTATGTCCACTTCAAACCCATGGTGACTTACTCAAATATTTGAAGTAAAGGAAAAGGGAAAGCAGTTTTTTCTCTGTTTGAATGCCTACATTCTCACACCAGTATGTATAGGTCACATTAGCGCAGAGTACCATATATGACAGTGGTTCTGCAAGGAACCAATAAGGTAAATACAATCCAAAGGGGTCAGAGACAGGCAGCAACTCGGGGTAACAGAGAGCCTCACTTGGACATGTGTTTCAGTAGGGCATTCCAAGGGAATAGCCTTTATGCAGAAAGTGCCCTTAAGATGATGTCCTGAGCTTTTGGCTTAGTAAATAAAAAGATAGAAAAACAAGCAAGGAACATATCTTCCCATCGTTATACGGTGCAAACTGGTGTGTCAAACACAAGGAATACTGAGAAAATAAGAGGCAAGAGGAATCTTTCTTCTTCTCCCATAATTTACAGTGATTTTTGCACTAACTGACATACAGTGTATTAAACAAGAGTGGTGGTTGTGCCTTGAGCTTTCAAGATCTGTCTCATTCTTGCTGCCAGAAGCAGTAATAGCCCATTCCAGCTCGATGCTAATTTAGACCTTCTAGCTACAGCAATAGTGGCAGAAAGAACAGCTCCTGGCTAGACCCGTGTGTGTATATATGAAACTGTCTGGGCACGTGTGTAAAACACAGATTGTGTGTGTGTGCATATAAATGCATATCTAGTTTTAAAAATTCCACGTTTTGTGGAACTTGCAGATATAAGCAACAGAGCAGGCAGAACTTTTTGCTGGTATGGTGTGAAAAGAACAATGAGAATCTCTCGGAAGCCACTTCCATTGCTTGAAAGGGTGTGATTGCTCTCCAGCAAGAAATGTTTGCTGTATTTGGCAGCCAATTTATCTGTGTCCTACTGCTTGACAGCACTCACCCAAGTTAGAACACTTTCCCATACGTTTGTTCTAGATTTATCATTTTGACATGCAATAGCATCCTTTGAGTGGTATGTGGAGTCTTCTTTCAAGAATGAGTGAAGATTTCTGTGGGCAGCTGGAGAGTTGGTGGGGGAGGATCATTTTTGTTTATTGACTTCTCAGTGGGCTGAGGCTTAGCAATGCCAAAGGAAAAAAATTACCAAGTGTRGGGAAGGCTTGTTGAACAAAATGTATTTCCCTCGACATCATGTCCCTTTCTTCAGTTCTGCATGTAACTGTCTTCACTTATTTTGTTTATAGTTAATGCTACAGGGGGTTGGGCCTTACATTGCTACTACTGTGTAAACTTGATCACTCTAATGACATCTTSATGCTGTACATTAATTTCAAGCATCTCTTTGGATAGTGGAGCAGAGCAAACTTTCCTTTCCCAGTTAAGATGAGTAGCAACAGGGTTCTTCTAGAATCAGATATGTTCCCTGCAGTGAATATAATCTCGTAATTGTCATTTCTAGTTACAATTACTCTGCTTACAGAAATCTTATACAACTGATCTGAAGATAGGAGGGAAATATTTGAGAATAAAATCTCTGATAAACAACAATAAAATTTAAAGATTGCAGTTGAGAATGTTTATGTGCTTCTAGTAAATGTTTCTGTGTGTTAATGTCATTCAAAATGCATTTTCTGAAGAAGACTGTAACATTGATACATATATTTTCCCTTTCACTACGAACATCTACTTTCTACTCTAACGGCTTATTGTTTGGCTGGACAACATGAAATGCCCAGGTAGATCATCATAGTCCTGAAGAATTTTTAAAACATTCTTCTCCACTTGTTACTATGTAAGGTTAAAGTCAGAATGTGTTTTGATTTCTGAGGGATGGTATTGTCTTACGCAGTGTAAATATTTTAAAATATTTATTAAATAGATTTGTAAATATTGTAATAGACCAGGAGCTTTTGTTCTATAGCACATTTAAGAAAACTAAAATTTCTCATATCTTAGCACCACAGAAAAATCTTCAGAGTTTAGGTGCAGTATGTCGTGCAGTTGCTTATGACCATACAGCCATGGCTTTTTCCATTTCAGGAAAGAACTGCAAATGCTCCCTTACCTTTTTTTTTTTTGTCACCTGAAAATTCATCTCATGCAATTGATGCGACTTCCCTTTTTAGCAGCAAAAGATTTATCTCTTTTGGTACTGGTCTAACTATTGCTTCAGCAGCCCATACTGTTATCTACCGACAGCACAGCTTGACTTGGCACCAATTGTGCCATTAGGTCAAGTCACAATTGACCTCTTTCATTTACTGAAAGAAATTCATTAATAAATTCTCTCAGCCAGACTAAGATTTGTCTCACTTAATTTTACAATATAAATGTTTCTATATCAGATAGTCAACGAGGCTTTCATTACAAGGAATAAATGGTCTTTTTCAGGGCAAGTTTTCATTGGACCTATTTTAGACATGAATCAGGATGACATGAGTTGGCTCCTAGACTCTATTAGACTACTTAGACTAGTTTTCCACTGACCATAAAGGGATCCTGGGTGATTCTTCGCATGGAGATTCCTACATTTAGTCAGATCAATGCCCTCATTTGTCTGAGAAGTAGCATCTTGCATTCTCTTTGCTGCATATATGAATGAGAAATGCCTTTGGTCTAGATGAAGTAAAAACTGAGCTTCCATGGCAGATATATTGTTTCTCCTAGGGTTAGTTGTTTCATATGTGGTTCTATGATCCCCAGATGGTATGAAACTAATAAACAAACAAAAAACCTCACAAAAAACACTAAAGCACAATTGAGTCACAGAGGCATGAGAGTAATAATCAAACATCTTTAGTATTTTTACTGATGAAACCTGCCTATGCAATTGGCATGGCTGCTGCCAGTTAATGTACAGCCTGCTCTCACAGAACATGTACTCACATGTACAGCCTGCTCTCACTTAATCCAAAATCCTGCCCTCTGTAACTCTGTATTTCATGGGTTTCTTCAGAGTCTGAATTTGTTCATAGACTGAATTAGTTCATGAGAACCTTTTATGGAAGAGGAGAAAATTGTACTCAAAAATAGGAACCATAAAATGATTGTTTCATGCCATGAGAAACAGCCTTGCCCCAGGCAGCATCCATTCTATTATCTCTGACCCCATACAAAGTTCAGTGTATATTACAATATCTCTAAAACTTAAAATACTCCAGACTCACTAGCAGTTCAATTAAAGTTCATCTTGTGGCAACTTGAACAATATACTATAAAATAAAAAATAGCTTCCATCCTTTCACAGTTTACAGTCCTTAAGGGACAGTAGGAGTTAAGCACCAGTTTCAGACACAAATTTTTAAAATATCCTTTTTCCTTTAGCTGATTATCTGATGGAACTTTCATTAGAACTGTTTCCTGTATTCTCCTTCATCTCCCACAGAAAATACCATTTTTCACTGCCTATCCCTAAGTAATTGTTAAGCCAGAAAACACAATGTTCCCAAATTAGAAAGGTGGGGGTTTTTTAGAATTTTATTGTACATTAATGTAAAGTAGCATTTAAATTTTCATCTGAATTAAGTAATACATTTACTGCGCTTTTTTCCTAAGCCATGCAGAGAAAGAAAAGAGASACTATTCCCTATGCTGAGACACTTCAGGCCTTAATGGCCCTGTCCAGCTTCACCTGGAGCCTCCACCCACATCCTCTGCCCATGGGCCCAGGAGACCCATGACGTGGCACTTAGGGACATGGTTTAGTGGTGGACTTGGCAGTGTTAGGTTAACGGTTGGACTCGATGATCTTAAGGGTCTTTTCCAACCTAAATGATTCTATGATTCTATTTAAGCTCAGCTTAGGCATAGGAGCTGTAGCTTGTAGGAGTATGAATTCCCAGCTCAGTCACAGCCATGCCTATGCCAGGCAATGGACCTGCTGATCTTTACTTGTTAAGCTCACTTCCTAGCTTGGTCTCAGACCTGTCTCATCACCATGAACTTACCTGATTAGCTGGTCTCTTGGTTGACTGGCTGCCATCCCCAGGTCTGCCCTGCTTGTCTCGCTCGGGTACTGTGGGGCTGGGCCCTGCCTGGTGAGGCCCCTGTCCTGCTGGCTGTGTTATCCCTGTGGGCTCCAGCCCTTCGGGAGCAGCTGGACCTTGCTGTGCACTGATGCTCTGAATGTTGAGTGTTGTCTCTCTGTAACAACAGAGACAGACAGAAAAGAGTGATACAGAAAACTTTCTAGTAGAAGCTCTACTAAGACAAACAAACAAAAAATCTTTTGGGTGAAACTATGTGAAGGCTTAGTAGTTTCAGCTTAATGCATATGTGATTGGAAGCAACATGTATAAAATGTTCTTTTTTAGTTCCATCTCTTAGAGATATTAGTGTGTTCCACAACAGGATAAGCTAGAAAATCCAGCAACTATTCTGAATAATGTTGCCATTGCAGATACCTCTGGTGTATCCAGGCCAGCTCAAGACCACTGAGAAGAAGCCTCTGGTGACCATGCTCTGTGTGCCTTTGCTGTAGGCCAGGTCTAGGTAGGGAACCTCAGTATTTGAATTGGTTTGATCACGTATAAACATATGGGCTTACTGAAAGAAAAGGTTTCTCCTAGTGATAACAAAGAGTGTGGTAGATGTATTCACCTGCCTGCAGTTAGAGCTTACTGTCCCTCTGTGTTTGAGCATGAGATCCCTGTGCCTGAAGGTAGGCAGCAGCTCTGCTTGAGGGGAGGCAGCTCTCTAGCCTTTCTGCAGCACAGGGATGTGCAGGATGTTTGCTGATGTCCCTGATATCTCAAAAACATTCAGTATAAGTCTATGGAGTGCATGTGCGCTGACAGGTACTGCCTCGGTTTCTTTTGCTGTCTGGAAGATCATCATCAGTTACTGTGAAGGAGGTTACTGGCAGGCAGAAAGAAGTGAGAGTTTGAAGGAGGAAGAGAGGAAACCTGTCGGGAGTCAGTCTATTACTGACTCCTCAGATTCCTCTGTCCAGCTTGAAAACTTCTCACATCCTTCAGCTTATTGCAAATTTAACAGATTTTTCCAAAAGTTTGACCACCTATGATGGTTTTCTACCTTCCTTCCCCTTAATGTACAAGGCTTATATTAACCTCTGTGGGATTTCTGTATTGTGCCACACCTAACAGTTTTCCAGTATTTATTCCAGAACTTATAAAAAAGGAGATGAAACCCAGATCTATTAGAAGTATTTGAGGGTGGGGGTTTGTTTGTTTGTTTGTTTCCACTGGAAAAGAAATTAAACAGGAGAAAGGGATGGAGTTAATAAAGGAGAGAGAGGCAAGGGAAAATAAAGGAAAAGAGCCACCTGAAAGAGTACTATACTGAATTTGAAACTGTGCTGCTAAGCCTTGCAGAGCAATTTCAGGTTTTCTACAAAGAAAGCTAGTTTGATGAGCAAGAATTATTTTGTTGTGTTTGATAGATGTGAGCTGGTGTATATCAGTAATTCACACGTATCTACCTATTCCTGGGATACAGTTTAAAGCCACAATGACACACAGTGTAGACAGCTCTCCAGATTCTGTACTGGGAGCAGGCAGCCTTCCAATGCAAACAAGGAACTTTAAGTAGTGGTGATTAATTCATCAACCCAACAAACTGGAAAGCTGGATCTCACTGAATGGCTCATTAACCTAAACCATATTAAGCTGCTAACACTAGTTAAAGTCACATATAATAGTGACTGACACTAAAGGGAACACCAACTGGCACATTCACCCCTTATTCACTCCTTAAATACTTGTGCCTGAACAATCTGATGAAGCACGGAGGGGTACATAGGCTAGCTTGGAGAGGCCTCCTCAGGAATGCATAGAAACTRAAGTTCAGGCTTTCATCTCTGCAAAGCAGAGCAACATCAGATATGCTGTGAATAGTGGTATCAAATGCACATATGATTCCTAGGAGATCAAAAAAACCCACATGCCAATCAAGCATGTCTCTACCCCTGATACACAACTGTGTCTGGATTAGGGCTTGAATTAGAAACCTGCAAGACTGACTTACGGCATTTCTGCACTTCCCTTAACTGTGGCCAGAACAGCAAGGAAGAGCTGGTTAGCCGCATTAAATAGTGATTATTCCAGTTGCTATCCATGTCTGTGTTCCAGCAGATATAAGCCATTGTTCAGGGCAGAATGCCAGTTCTTCTGCAATTATTTCTTTACCACTCCTGTTTGTAGCTGAGTTGATACAAGAGTTGACAAGTGGTATATACTTTTGGTACATAATTGAACTGAAATGCAGTTTAAAATAAATTCTTCTAGAACACCTCTCGGAACAGCTTCTAAGGTTGTTTTGCGTACTAGATTTTCCATAGACCTGACTGTTCGGGACAATGAATTTTCTTTATTTCAACCGAGAATCCCGTACCTTTGCCTTCTGTCCCTTTGGATAAACACGGCTTCTGTGTCATGGGGGAAGTTTAAAAACATTCTATTTGCCTTTTTTTACTTTTCTTTTACTTCAGCATTTTTTTTTTTTATTCCTACTGGGAAAACCTAATTACAAATACTATTTCTTTCTTCAGCTGTACTGGTTCAGTGTGTGCAGAATTAGACATGAGAGTCCCATTAATGCTAATGGAAAATTTACACCTTAGTGTCCTTTCCCATCAAGCTGCAATTTGTTCTGTCCTTTCGAATCTTCCTGTCCATAAACTCTTTGCTTTACTACTTAGCATTCCAAAACCCAGCTACCTGAAGCTTAGTAGCTTACTCGCCATAGTTAAATTGAATTTGCAACTACCTATATTTGTAGTTAGCTGAACTGCAGGCTTGCACGCAGAATTCTACTGTCTTCTTTTGACATAATATGCTGCTTACATTAGCAAAATCCCTGCTGTCATACYACCAGTCATTCTTTCTAATACTGCTTACTGCCCCCCACCTTTTTTTATCTCCTACTCTTTCTTCTGAATAAAGCAATGTTTGCCCACCAGCAGACTTCATTTAAATGGGTAGGATATCAGGTTTGTTCACATTTTCAGCTACTATTTAAAATAAATACGAACAGTTAAGTTATTACCTGACTGTAAATGATTGCAATTAGTTCTGCACTGTGTTCTGTTTATCAGGACTTTTGCTCACTGCCTTTTAATCGAGTGCAGCAGTCTCTCCACAACTAGGCTCTTTCAATAACCACTTGTGAGCAGTATTTGCCTAAATCCAACTCCATTTCTCTGATTTAGCAGCCAGTGTTGGAAGTGGCTTGAAGATACCCTTCTATTTTTACAGATTAGGCACTGATCTAGCACCTGCTGACTTACATTGACTGTGTGGTTTTCTTTTCTTGCCAGCAATTTCAAGGCAGTATAAATTTCCAGTAATATGATTCTCAAGAGGAATCTGTGGAGGTTCTCAATGTTGTTCTCTAACTAGAATTCTTTGGCCTTTGAGCAAGCGAAGGTGGACAAAGGAGCTTTCCGTACATTACGCCTCACATTGGGGGTTGTGGGGGAAGAAATTACAGGTTCACTTTGGATAAGGGCTGGTAAAATATGAGCTTCCCTTTGTCATCAAAATACATTGAGCAAGACTAAAAAGCAAATGGATAAACAAAAACAACATCTGTATCTAATTACTCTATGAAAGCAAGAAGAGTTAAAAAAAMMCAAAAAACAAACTGCACAGGAACAGCAGATCTGTTGGCAGGATGATGCTTTTCTGTCCCTGTTTGCCCTGCAAAGAGACAGTTTCCTGGCAATTTAAGTTGCTGTGGGATTGATACTGCTTGTCAACAGTGAATGGAAAATGCAAACATCACTTTCAGTCAACATGTATTTTTGTTTGGTTGTATGGGTGAATTACTGCAGTTTCCATGTAACAATGTCCCCTTCATCATGAAGGATTTAGGGGTATTTTTGGCAGGTTGTCCTACAACAGTGCTTTGTTCTTTGCTAACTCCAGATATGTCCCTGTAAACTTGGTATGCAATGTGGAGAAGGAAAGTGTATGATTCGGAGGGATTTATTTTTCCCTCTTACTCCCCATCTGCTGTCTGTCTTTCAGTACAGAGGATAATGCAAGATGCTATTCTGCATCACAGAACTCCCACATCCCAAATGTATTCCCTGGAGAATACAATTTACCAATAATATTCTATGCAAGCACACTCTGAGGGGTCAACATGACACCCCTGGTAAAGCAACCTGAGGCCATAACTGTGTGATGGTTGGAATAAAAGCTGCAAATCACCTGTACTTTACGCAAGGTATGTTCAGGTTTAAGGAGAAGGGTGGATGATCATTGTGTAAGGATTTGGGAAGGAAATGTCATCAAGCAACATTCACAGGCAAAATACAAAGTAAAAAAAGAAAAAAAAGGACTACTGAGCACTGCTGATGGCAGATGCTGGTTGAGCAGGATGCAAATTGCAATCAACCCTTTACAAAAATAACTGGAACAGACTTTGTCTTCTATTTGGAGATTTATCCTTTTGCATTTGCTGCTATCTTTCCCCCCGCTCCCCCCTCCTTCCTAGGATTTTTTTTCAATTTATTTTCTTATTAGTACTTCAGGATGATCCATGCTTTCACAGGTCAATCAATAGGCAAATGTAGGCAAAAATCCTCTCTAAATTTCCGAGGAGAAGTGCAAGCAGTGTGACTTTGTTTTTTCACTCTTTATATTCACTATAGAGTGAAAGAACCAAACCCACTTTCTTTCAGCACCAAATCCCACTGACCCAATAAATAAGTTTAGAAGAACTGAACAAGAGTCAACAAATACTCAACAGGAGGGCATGAAAACTGTAGTGCTTCCAACAGAAAAGGCAGAATTTGAAGCTAATGTCTCATTAATTAAAAAAAAAAAAAAAAAGGAGTTTTTAGATGTTTTAAACTCATGTTTTTACACATAGAAAAGAAATGTCTGCAGCTTGCTGACTTTCTAATTGCAGCTTGTTTCTTTCTCCCAAAGTATTAATTCAGAGGATTAACAGGCTAGTTAGACTTCTGATTTCAACTACTTCAAAGATAATGATCTAGTGCTAAAGCATCCTCCAGAGTCACATTGCCAGTAAACCTTCTACAGGCCCCAGGTTGGAGTTTATTTGCAGGGAAATTGCAACTACTTTAGGACCCTATAAACAAGAACGCAAACAGGGTCTTTCAGACACAACCCTTGGCAGAACACATCGGGTCTTAGCCAGCTGCCAATCAAGTAGCATCATTTAATTTGTCATCCTGACTTTCTTTACAGGCTAAAGTACAAAGTAAGTTTGGGATGGTGTCATGTGGCRGTTGAGAAAGGGACTAAGTTCAGGTCAGCACTCGAGATAGCTCCTAGCAGAACAGTGGAGGGAATTCAACCACTGAGCTTCCCACTGAACTAGCTGTTACAGATCTAGCTTTTAGGCAGATGGTGGTGTCTGGAATAGATATACTTGCCTCTGCCTGAGTTCCTCATCATCCCTAGGAGCAGTTCTGCTCCAGCTGTGACCTTACCACATCTGGCAGAGTACAAGAACTATTGAGAGGCAAGACATTTTAAATAGATTATCTGCTCACTAGTGTTTTGCTCATTCTAAAGCTACTTGTAAATTTTGCATAAAATTTGGCAAGTAGATTATTTTTTCTTCCACAGGTTAGAGGAATTGAATTCTGGCAAATTCATAATGTTTGATTTTGACCTTTTCTTTCCAAAAGKTTTCAATTAGAAGCTTTAGTTAGATTTGTAAAGGGTGCTTAAAAAGCAAACAAAATTACCYGCCCAGATCTAATAAAAAAAATGGTTTGACCCTAAACAGACTTCCTTTGCTGAGTAGTGCAGGTATGTGGCTCAGAAATGACTTACAGACTCTGTAAGCAGATAAGACCTCTTCCCATTCATAACGCTTTATATAGCACCTGCTTTATACAGCACCTTTATATAGCACCATTTTGGAAGACGCTGAATCCTTTTTACTAAAAGCATTGGTGATGTAAATGAATAGCAACCAATAGCAAATTATGCTGAGTGAAAGCAACTGTCTAGCAGGGGAGCAGAGGGGGACAACAAAGCAAAGGGAAACTGAAAATCAAATTCCCTTCCCAACTCCTGTCACACTGTGTCTTCCTGCCAGCTCCTGAACTCTCCATACTACTATAAACTGTATTTTTTTGTATTATATTTCTTTCTTCTTTCTTGCATTACATTGCTTTAGACGGTGGTTCCTTATTGAGTAGATGTTTTTGTAAGTATCCATGATGTTAAGAGCACAGATTGCATTCGCTTTAAATAGGAACTGCGTCCCTAAACTTCTTGGGTTTTCTAGGAAAACTTCCTACAATATGACTTCTAAATTGGCACAAAAATGTAAGAGTTATGTATTACCTCCTAATGAAATGTGCAGTTAGCTTGGAACTTGAACATGACAGCTGGTTAAGAATGCACCACAAGTAATGACAGGTTTATATTTATATAAAGCTTTCTATCTGATCTTGGCATCTTCTGGAGTATCTCAGTCTCTCAGCATATTTGATAGGCAGCTGTATGGATTACCTTCATGTTCCATACAGCCAAACCAGCAAAAAGCTAAGTGACTTGACTAGCAATTTGTGACAACTGGAAATAGGATAAGCGACTCGAAAGATTAAATCCTGCAAACTTTATGTGAGTAACTCTAACTGGTCTGGATCCTAATTTCATGCCTTACTGCCTTAATCACAAAATAAGCCTTTCTCTGGGCAACAAAGCAGCTCCAGAGAGAAAAGAGAAACATAGAGTCTATCTCACAGAAGTCATAACTTGCATACTGACAGGCCTCCAAGGGAGACGGCTTTTAGCCTTACTTTCCTAAGCAGCCATTTTGGGACCATAGTCGGTATTCAGTCAAGACAGCTACTTCAGTCTTCCAGCAGGGACCGTTTTACCTTTTGGCTGTTGGTTTTGCTGTGATTGTGCACAGTTTGTTTTCAAATGAAGTTCACAACGTGGAATTAAAATACAGTGTGTTCAGAATGTAGGACAGAATGGTAATTTAAAGGCAAGAAAAGGTCTGGAAAGCCTGTAAGGGATATCAGAGAGGAGAAGTGGTTTCCATGACAACAAATCCACCAAAATCTTTGCATTCATATTGATTCTAGTGATGGATGAGCCAATTTGGGGGCAGGGAAGAAAAAAAGGAGAAAAATATTTAACCCTGATGAAGAATGCATTTTCCTTGGAAAAAAAAAATTACAGCAGTCTTTCTTCCTGAAGTCCTTAACTCAGATACCAGCTACAAGAGACTTAATGCAGAGCGTGGGTAGTCTGGCTTATTTCCCTGTAGTCTGGTTCAGTTTGTAAGGTGTTTTGTTAATTGTCCCCCCAGCTCAGCCAGGCAGGGGAGAATGATACTGCACAAAAAGGGACTGAAACTGCCTGAATAAAATTATAGGGGACGAGGGGGATATGTCTCCTCCAAGTGTGACAGAACTCAACACTGTGTGGCTCCTCTGAGCAGCGAGTACTGGTGCAGGTGAGGAGCAGGGCAGGAATGAGCTGTTTGTGCTGCAGTGGAGCAGCCTTAAGACAGCTCTCTGCTGTGCTCTATTGTTCATAGAAGACTTCCTTCCTTTTTCATCTGTGTCTTAGCTGTTTTTGCAGCTCRTGCCAGGCAGTGAGTGACACACTTCCCCCTATGCCAATGTGAGCATTTATGTGGCTTTTGTGGTGCCCTATGAGACAGGTAGTCAGAAGTGCTTTAGGAGCACAGACTCAGCAGCTCTAACAGCTTTTCCATTCATGAGTCATGATGTCAYTGGAAATTAGCCCCTTGTAGACTATTACATACTTCAGTGCTTTTTAAAATCTTCACTGCACACGCTTTTTAAAAAGTGTGCTGCCGTAGGTCTTAGTTGTGTATATGAGGAGAATGAAACAAAGGAAAATGGACCAATGGGTCTCAAGCCTTCAATAAGAAACTTATCAAGGGACAGAAAAAGTATTTGCTGCTGTATGATCTCATGTGGATACCATATGCACTTCAGRTAACGTATGCTTCTTGCAGTCACTGGCACAAGGCAACCTGTTTCATTAACCTGCATAACTATAGTTATGCAGTAAATCTGTAAACATCTTCTAAAAGAAGCCTTTAATTATGATCATTTACTCTTCAAYGTTTTACATTCTGTGCATGCCTCAAACACCATTGCTCTTTTAAAGAAATGGCCACATTATCTTTTTAATGTATTAAATGCTGTTGCAACAGGACTGAAACCTTCTTGCAGTCAGTGGAGCTTTAGGGAAGACTGCCTGGCTTATAATTTCCACCCCATGTGGAAAAGGCAGGAAGAGGTTTATTCTGCTGTCGTACTGAAAGCAAAAGCAGGAAAGCAGAAAATACTGCTGCTATTGCTCAAGCCATCCAGCAAAAGCCCAGTGCAGATCATGCAGCAGTTCATTGCTGAGATCTCTGACATCTCCTAGAGCAACACCTTCCAGAAATCAATGCCCGGGTGCTGATCCTACTCTGCATGCTAACATCCATTTCTAATAATTGCCCTGTAACAAGGTGATATATATACAGATTAAGGAAACTAACTTGTGGCTACGGGCTGCTGTGTCAGCAAGAAAAGGCAACGGTGTAAACACAAATCCAGATGCACAAAGCTACTACTCAGTGAAGCACTGGGCTGCAAGGAAGCAGGCTTTCTGGAAAGATTTTAGGGTTTAAAACACTCACCAGATTTCTCAAGGGTGAGAGTAAGGGAGAGATATAAGAGCTTCTGCCAAGAAGCGATTTGCTGATGACTGGATTACCAGGAGTTGAGCAGCTAGCAGTTGTAGGGACAGTGGAGAGGCTTTTTTTTCAGAGAGGCATGGATTCTGAAGGATCTGGTGACCCAGGCCCACTTTACTTGCAAGGTGGTTAATTCATAAATCCTATTGTCTTGAGGTTTTTAACTTCCAGGCTGAATTAATTTCAGTTCTTAAACACATATCAGTGTCTCAAGCTGAGACACCGATATGGCTTATTTTAAAGTTACTGCTTYTAGATGCTGTTGGAAAAAATATGGGGACATGAAAGGTCTTTAATGTAGCATTTGTCATTTTTGTTGCCATAACCTATGTTGCCATGTTTGTTATCAAGACTGAAACTGTAGAAAGAACCTCTTCAGTCCAATAATCACCGTGGAATGGCCTGTGGAAGTACATGGTGGGATTGCCCTGAGCTCTTTGCTAGCAGCAGCACAAATGCACCAATGATGCATCATATGAAACTGCTTCCTCACACAATATTCTGGCTCATTCAAACTCAAGCTAGATTAATCTTGATTGGCATCTAATGGAAACATGAGGGACACTGTTAGCAAGTAGCTCTTCAAGTTCTTACACTCTTGCCCTCACTGTTCAAGGTCTGCTTAGGTTTTGTGGCTTAATCTGATTCTCACCATATGCACATCTCTAGCTTGAGCTAAGAAGTGACTTAAAAATGAAGCTAGTTTGCCCATGGAAGTCATGATGAAACTCATGCTATTAACGTAGCCAACAACAACTAACAAGAAGGTTGACAATGATAGTGAAAAATATGGCTTGGCTTCCATGCAAGAACAAGTCATAGACTAGGACTTGGAAAGTCTTGGAAAAAAAGACAAAAGAGAAGTATGATATATCAATAAAATCACAGATGGTGWGGAGATCAACTGAGACAACAAATAAGCATTCCCATAATGTAAGCAAGGGGCAACCAAGGAAAATAGCAGAAAGCAGATTTAAAAGCTACCAAAAAGAATACCTTTTTCTTACAGTCCATTATTAGACTTTGAAATGTGTTGCCTAGTGCAAGTTCAAAAAATATAGATAGCTTTAAAAACAGGAGGACACCTACTTTCTTCTCTGCTCCTAGAGAGTGCTTATAGCTGTGGTACGAAAGCAAGGCCTGAGGCGACCATGTCTCACAGGAAGCACTACTTCCCTTGGCTCGCTGGGCAACTCTTGCCTCTAGGCAGGTAGTAGCATCTTGGTCCTATTAAGCTAACTGCCAAACCTGTCCTGTTCCCTTTGTCCTCCACCCCATTTCAGGCACAGCTGTTCAGGGGTAAAAAAAGCACTGTACCCTGTTGAGAATCAATGGATGGAAACATTACTATTCTGCGAAAGTGTTAACTTTCCATTTTTGTTTACATATTTTGGAAGTCACATTGGCTTGCAGTCTTACCACTTACACAGTAAATGAAGCTTCAGTTGCATCTATAAAGAAACCAACCATCAAGTCTCTGATTTTAAATTCATATAAGCTTTATTCCTATGGTGGACTTGGATAAATTTGTGATTTAAATGAAAATGTGTCTTATTTAACTTTTAGGTCCTTCTGAAACCCACTGAAAGAGCTGAACATAGCATTACGTAAACAGCTAGCACTACATCTACTCTTCATAGCACAGCAACAGTTAATCAACATTATTTAGATTTAAGCATAGAATGTGTTTTAAATAGATGTTTGCAATATTCTTCCTGTATTCCTGCAATATTCTTCCAAATCTCTAGACGGTCTCTGTGGATTAACTAACAGAGTTTCACATCATCTCCTGTTATAATAATGGAGAGGAAACAAAGCAGGTAGGTGAGGGGACTTGTTGAATACCCCAGTGACAAGTCAATGTCAGTGCCCTGCTTGCACCGTTTGGTTCATTTTTAGGAGGAAAAGTCTTCCCCTTCAAACAGAGAGAGAGAGCTGGACAAGCAATTTGGGTCCTAGGTACAAGAGAAGAATTCAATGCCTGGACATCCAGTGTCTAAGTAAAGTTGTGGACAGGCTTTTTACTGTCTCTCTGCATACAGAGATGTTCACCTTTAAGTAAAAATTTCTCAGAAAGTTTCTGATTAAACAGAGCAGAGAGCTCCTCTGCTGTAACTTGACACAGTTTCCTTGAAGTCAGTGGATTTAACTAGGGGAGAATCTAAATCACAGTAGTTAGCACTGCTTTCATATTCACAAATTATGCTCTTGAAATGGATATAAAAATCACAGTTATCCCTCATGAGAATAAACAAGGGCTCTCAAAACTCAGCAGGCATTATGCAGTGTGTTAGAGTGGTTTCAAGCACACTGTTGAACCTAGCAATAAACTGACTCAGAGTCATTCTTCATAGGAGCTCTAGAAAAAAATTAYAGCAGAGGTTTATCTCAGAGATAACTGGGGCAGGCTATTCAGCAGGTTGTTTTGCACCAGCATAGTAATCTGATAGTTAGTGGAGCTGACTCCAGAAAGTGATCATTGTATTAATTCCCACTTACAAGAATTAATACTTGGTAGCACACCTTACATCTTAAAGGTCTCCTGGAAACTGAGGAATCGTCTAACTTCCCTGTGAGGCAGGTGAACAAGTATTAAATCTCCATTTCACAACTCTGAAAACTGGGTCACAACCATACTGGCTGGTTTGTTGAAGCCTCTCAGTTGACTAATGGCAGAAGCCTGCAGAACTGAGAGCAACTGCTGACCACTGGCCCCACACGCAACAYGTGGCCATGATTCCTCACGCTGTAGGAACTGTATTCCTCACTTGTTTGGGCTCCATARTGGGAATGAGTCTTCCACTAGTACCCAAGCATACCGTCTCTATCATCCCAATTTCATTTATTCTTTACTAAACATTCTTCTGCGGACAAAAACAGTATATTCTGTTCATTTATTTATCTACAAATTAGACATATTATAGGAAGCCTACAGATAAGACTTTGCCTTAATAGTCAATGTGGGAAAGATTTGGCCCTAGGGAATTCTCTGTCCTCATAAAGACAATACAGCTGTGTCCTTCACCAGCTGCTGTGTGGGAAACAGCATCTGAGGCAGAGGAGTTGCAGGGGGGAAGGTAAAATAAGAAAAAAATATAAACAGAATAATTTGAGACAGCGTTAAACTAGTGAAAAACAGACCTCAGAATCAGGAGCTGGAAGTCTGACACCCTTCACTAGTCCTGAAATTAAGCAAGGGATGCATGTGAATTGTTGTCTCTTTTTAGGGACAATCATGTATGAGACAGGAGGTCCGGTCTCAGGCTCTCAGATGTGTGCTCTTATCTTTCCTTGGCAAATCATTGACTCCAGTGAAAATATTCTCATCAGTAACTGTTGCAAGAACACTAAGGAGAGCCTGGCAGTCACACACACCTTCAAAAATTTCCAAGTATGATGAAAAATGTGTGCAAAATACGTAAACGAAGGTACAGCTATGTCAAAAACATGCCATTAAGAGTATCGTTTTTGTATCTATATATATAATGCTGACTGATCATGTGATACTAATGGTAAAATCTTAGATATTAAGCCAATTACTAAATTACATTTCAAAAGCTAAAAGAATTGACCCTGAAGAACTTTGTGGGTTTATAATTTAATGTAGATACAATGTTCTTAACAGACATGTTTGAGCTGATATTTAATAATTTTTACTTTTATGTTCAAAATATGAGAACATAAAAAGCAACTCCTTGGACACTGTGCAAGTATCTCCCACAGTAAATCCGAAAGGTAAACACGACGCCAAGTCCAACCTAATTAAAACAAATCRGGTATTAAAACTTTTTTTTTTAAGCTAAGTGCTAGTGGATTTTGGAGTTTTGCTACTGGCTAATGCTAAATGGATTTTAGTCCACTATGCTTACTGTTTGTTATTTCAATATAGAAACACCTGGCTAAGCCAGGCATTAGTGAGATGTGCTCTGTGCATATGAGCGTCCCTGCCGCAAGTGTGCATGTTAAATACAGCGTACTGGGATTTTTTTCCAAATAGTCAGTCCTGATGCCAGCATATAGCTTAGGGAATGCTACCAGGGTTATGAAAAAAATAGGAGGAAGACATCTGAACACACTGCATTACCAAATGGAAAGTAATGCACATAAGAAATATAATTTTGATATATAAAACAGTATTTAAAAGTTTGAAACCTACAGAAACAAAGCCCTGGATATTAGTAGTGATAATGAGAGGCTGTCAGATGATAATACTTTGAATCACTGTATTTATAAATACTTTGCATTTCCTTTAAAAAGKGGGATTTTTTGGTTTTTTTGGCATGTTACCATTGATATATTCCAGAATCACTCAGCAGTTGACGTGTTGACTATTTATTTATGATTTCCATGAAGGCATTTGGAGCAAAGTGCATATGTCAATATACACGTTGATTGGATTAGCATAGAGGATAATGGATTTATGAGAAGAGTAACCAGGATTTGTGCTAGTTTAAAGTGTATCTAAATTGCTTACAGTAACGGAAAAGGGAATAGTAAGTCATGAAATTTCAGGGAGCGCTGAAATCAGAATATGATAACAATATCAGTGCTGATACCTTTCAGGAATCAGCTGTTAAGCAGTGTGCTTYGCAGCTTTCTGCAATAATAATGTCTAAAACCCCCAAGCAATAAGCACCCTGTGAGGGTATGTAATTGCTACCTTCTGTGGTCCCTGAGGTTTTGATATCAGTGGAGCAGTCATGTGTGCGCCTCAGCCTATTGCCAGTGACTTGAAATTACATTACAGTCTCAGAAATGTGCAGCACTTTGAGTAAATCCACACCCAAACCCTGGAAGACTATTTGAGTGTAAAGGCATTCCAGATGGGAATTTAAATGCTAAATTTCATGTCATATTATTTAGCAGGTTAGTTTATCCCTCATTTGTTTGCCATCTGTCATTATTTCAGAAAAAATGGTTGTAACTCATCAGCCTACAACACCAGAAAAGATTGCTACCTCAAACCAAAGATGATCGCTATAAGATGCAATTTCAGAATAATTACAAATTATAATGACACGATTAGGGAAAATTTTGCTTTGCAGTTGTTGTTTTAGTTAGTAAAGTCAGGACCRYTACTCCAGCCTTGKTTTTTTTGTTTTGTTAGGGTTTTGTGTTTGTTTCTGCACACGCAACTGATTAGATGTGAGAGTGGGTACATCTGTCTGGCAAATCTGTGTTGTGAACAGATCATAACCAATAGGCACAAAAATGGACCGAGACTACAATATATTCGCTCCGTTGGCAAAGAGTCTTTTCAACTGCATTTATGGTTTAATTGCTGTCACTGCCAATTTGGGAGTGAAATTCTGTACATAAAACCTTAGCATATTTGAAAAAAGGGCAGCTATTTATCTGCCAAAGAATAATGAACTGCTCTTTGCTCACCTGTATTTCATTAGGGTGGGAAAATATGGTGACTTTTCCAAACAGAAAAACAATGGCAAAAGCCCAAAAAGCGATATAAAAGAAATGTAATGAAACATAATATAGTTTCTATTTATAGGTATTCCTCTACTAACAAAAATGAAATACGGTAAACCTCAAAAGTTATTACCTATTTTGAAAATTTAGTTAAATAAGATAAGCATTCTTTTACTCTCCCTGTTTTCCTATGGAATAGGCATGGAAGAACATAGTTTCTTAGACACTGAGGTCAGTATGTCTTTTTACATCTTTCATTCCCCAATCAAATGTGAGAATCCTGCTGCATTGAATTATGTTCTTGTCATTGGTCAGAAAATTCTATTAAATTTATGGGACCAGCGGGACTATTACAATAATCTCATATGCAATTCTAGATTTCATGAGTTGATTCTTATTATGTCCTGATCTGCTACATTAAAWAAAATTTCTTCTCAAATAGGCCATGGTCAAACTGCCAGCATCACTGTTGTAGTCACATAGTATCACTTGTGCTTCCTGACACAACACATGAAAATGTTTTGGGGTTTTGGGTTTTTGTTTGTTTGTTTGTTTGTTTTTTCTTTTTTTTTTTGCAGTCACTTGTGCCTCTTCACAGTGAGTAAATATCAAAGCTACCAGGAGTAATATTTGATAGCAGTAGAGGAGAGGATGAATTTACCATAAAAGAAAACTGCCTCTAGGAAGCTGTGAGAGATTTTGGAAGTACACGTGCCTTAGTAAAGCCTTTGACACTGTTTCCCACAGCATTCTCCTGGAGAAACTGGCTGCTCATGGCTCGGACGGGCGTACTCTTTGCTGGGTAAAAAACTGGCCRGATAGCCGGGCCCAAAGACTTGTGGCGAATGGAGTTAAATCCAGTTGGCAGCCGGTCACAAGTGGTGTTCCCCAGGGCTCAGTAYTGGGGCCAGTTCCATTTACTATCTTTATCAATGATCTGGACGAGAGGATCGAGTGCACCCTCAGTAAGTTTGCAGATGACACCAAGATGGGTGGGAGTGTTGGTCTGCTCGAGGGTAGGAGGCTCTGCAGAGGGATCTGGACAGGCTGGATCGATGGGCCAAGGCCAACTGTATGAGGTTCAACAAGGCTAAGTGCCGRGTCCTGCACTTGGGTCACAACAACCCCATGCAAYGCTACAGGCTTGGGGAAGAGTGGCTGGAAAGCTGCCCGGCGGAAAAGGCCCTGGGGTTGTTGGTCGACAGCCGGCTGAATATGAGCCAGCAGTGTGCCCAGGTGGCCAAGAAGGCCAACRGCATCCTGGCCTGTATCAGAAATAGTGTGGCCAGCAGGATTAGGGAAGTGAGCGTCTCCCTGTACTCAGCACTGATGAGGCCGCACCTCTGTGTTCTAGTTTTGGGCCTCTCACTACAAGAAAGACATTGAGGTGCTGGAGCACATCCGGAGAAGAGCAACGAAGCTGGTGAAGTGTCTAGAGCACAAGTCCTATGAGGAGTGGCTGAGGGAACTGTGGTTGTTTAGCCTGGAGAAAAGGATGCTGAGGGGAGACCTTATAGCTCTCTGCAACTACCTGAAAGGAGGTTGTAGTGAGGTGGGTGCCGGTCTCTTCTCCCAAGTAGCAAGCGATAGGACAAGAGGAAATGGCCTCAAGTTGYGCCAGGGGAGGTTTAGATTGGATATTAGGAAAAATTTCTCCACTGAAAGGGTTGTCAAGCATTGGCACAGGCTGCCCAGGGAAGCGGTTGAGTCACCATCCCTGGAGGTATTTAGAAGACATGTAGGTGTGGTGCTTAGGGACATGGTTTAGGGGTGGACTTGGCAGCGTTGGGTTAACGGTTGGACTCGATGATCTTAAGGGTCTTTTCCAATCTAAATGATTCTATGATTCTATCTGGAGGAACATATTGCAAGTGGCAAAAATGAATTCTGAACTATTCACAAAATGCAGATGTAGGGAAAAAAAGGAGCAGAAAAAGAAACAGTGAGATTTCATTAGTTATGTTTGTAGTGGTTTATACTTTGAAGAGATCTGTATCTTCAGTGCTACTAGCTGGATACAAGAGCTATGTGCTGAGTGCATTACTTTGATCTTTGCTCTCGTCTGCCCTAGCTTACTCTGGCTGACTGTCTCCAGTTCCAATCTGGGAGAATTATATTGTCTAACCTCTGCATTTCTGACCTGTATTTAGAATAGATGTGAATTACCTTGTTTTGTAAAGCCTGTGTGTATTCACCAGTCCCACAAAGCTCCTGCTGTTTAAATTGAGGGAAGTCAAAATGCTGGATTTATTATTAAAATCTGACTCTAATGCTAACTGCAAGGGATGAAGATGTCATGCATCAGTCTATGCCAATGTCAAGGGTACAGAGACTTATTGCTTCCAGAGGAATTAATGGGTAGGACTAATTCAGTCCCTTCATACTAATGGCCAAATCCTTCTCTGTATCACACCATTTCAGGGAAGAGGAAAACATAACCYGAAGAATCAGAATTTCACATCTTCTCATTTAACAGAACTGCTTTACTCACTTTCCTCTTCTTTGAATCATCTGTTTTGACACTCTGAGGGTTCAAAAGGAAATGAAGGAAGACTTTTCTTTCATGCATGAAAAGCAGTCTTTTCCTGGACCTTTGGATTCAGATCCRCAGATATGCATGGGGCTATATGTTAGAGCAGAGCACAAGTACAGCCAGGGGATCTGGCCTTCCTGGGTAAGGAGCTCTCTGGTGCACGCACACAGCAATCCCTGCACTGTACCCATATCCTGGCAACTGCTGGCTGTTGTCATTTCCCTCACAGTTTGGGAGCCAGCACAGGTTAATGCAGAGCTGACCCTGTATAGAATATGCTACATAGCAGGGCCTTATGCTTGGCGACAGACAGACAGTTCCTGCTCCTGCCTTTCCAGCTGTGCCCAGAACACAGCTGCTCTCCCATACAGATGCTTAAACTTCTACAGGTCCAGTGCCTCCTCAGCCAATTTCTTTCCAGGATCCTGGTCTTTAGGTTTGCGATGACTTAATTACTTTAGCCTGTGCAAATTCATAGTTTGCTGACTCCTTAAGCCTAATTCTTGTGCTACTTAAAAATCCTAAGGTATAGATCTAAAATGAAGAGGTTATTTTAAAATGGTAATTAAAAGTTCTTTACATTTGRTATTATCTAAAAATACTAAAAAATGTAACAAGAAAGGGTTGATATTAAATTTGCTGGAGAACTCATGTAAGGATATGCTGATTCTGCCATTCCTATCAAAGCAGAACTCAAATGTGACCTGATGTCCCTGGGAAAGGAGAAATGGCTGTAAGGATAAGAATCTGAACAAGAACTAAGAGACAGGGACTCTGCTGTAGASTTTGCCATGTCTTTTTAATTCCTCAGTGCCTCAGTTTCCCAATCTGTACAACACAGGGTTACAAAATTTAGCTGGATCAAGCCTAAGGAATGGGATGCGACTGTACCAAAATAGGCAAAATAGAAATCTCTTCCTTGGGGTTTTCATCTATCCAGTCATATACATTGCAGTAATTTCTAAATTAAGTTCTTGAAAAGACAGAAACTAGTTGATAACAGTAAGGCATTGTCAATCCATTATGCAAATGGCAAAATAAATTAAAGGACCGGAGGACTGCGTAGAACATAAAGTGATTATGGTTTCATGAGACTAAGCTATTGCACAGAGGGATGCAGAATTAGGGTGTTGTATTATTGTGCAAATAAAAAGGCAAAGAGGGGGGTCTAAGTTGTAATGGAAACAGTGCTTCAGGGCCAAGGACTGCTGTGACTCCAGATGTCAGTAGTTTGTTAAACATAATACAAAACAACATAAAATGTAAAAAATGCAACTGGAACAAAAGGTTAGGCTGTCTCTCTCCATGCCTCAGTGAAAAGAATGAGAAGAAAAACAAAGTCACTTGGCAGCTGGGGGTTCTCAAATCTTGCCGGCGCTTCTCAAATCTTGCTGGCGCTCTGCGATCTCCTCCATTGGCAAAGCAGTTGTATCACTACACAAGCAGCACCCTACCATTAAGCAAATAGGGTCTCTCTCATCCCACCACTACATAAACAGTCCCCTACCATGGCAAAAGCATCCTTTCATTACCATGCAGCATCTTGCTATTTCAAACACAGCATCCCACTACTGCATTACAACTCCATTACACAACAACATGTCAGCAACACACTCATTAAGTGTCAAGTTTAAGAAAGCATTACTGAACTAAACAAACAGGCCTGCTAGGTGTTCTTTTTTTAAAGCTTCTCCAACTTTCTTCCATCTTCATACTCTCCATCAAAGGGCCAGACTGACTTTGTGTAACACCGCTGATAGGGGAACAACATTATGGATGAACTTGGGTCACTATGTTCAAAGGTCTTACCTGGTGCCTTGGGAGAAGACAGACTGCATGGCCTAACTGTCCACTTTGCTTTTCCTAGTGCTTGTCTGGGGCCACTGTGATCACCCTGAGTAAGAACATTCCGTCCAGGAGAATGAGGGTCATTCCATCTCCATGCTATTTGACTCACCTCTATTAACAGAGCTAATACTGTTGTTTATAGCCTGGACCATTAGTGTGGACCTAGTTTCCGGTGAAGATACATCAAAGACAGTCTTAGAGATTCTCCCACTAAGAAATCAGGTAATGAGGTGAAAGGAGCAGGATTTAGATTCTCTGCTCTGAAGGATAATGAGATTTCAAAACTTCAGCTATATTTCTAAATGGAAAAAAATCCTCAAAATTTGAAAATCATATTCTGAATTTGGCTTTTTAAAAATGCCTTTTCTCTTCTAATTCAATGAAAAAATAGTAAAAATTCAAATCAGCAAGTCATCGCAAACTGTGAAAAAAATTTAGGCAAGCTTTGGAGGAAACGGCAATAAATTTTATTATACCAGCTGCTATTATTGGTAAACAAGTCAGGTTTTGGGGCATGCAGCTCATGCTTCAGGTCTGAAACAGAAACAGTCTTTGACTCCTTTCCAGATGCATCATCTGGTCTAATAAAAGATATTAAGTCTCCCRGCATGCCTTGCCTTATTCATATGTTTAGGCCTCTTCTGCTACAATAAATAGTAATAATAGGATATTTCTGTAAGAAAATGACATTTCAACAGTGTTAGTACTTCTTTCATCAAAACATCATTCAAGAAAAGTGGGCTGGTTTTGTCAAACTATCTTTTTCAGCAGGCACAGACTTTCATATTCTGTATAACAATTCAATTTAGCAAAAATTATCAGTGTTCCAAAATAATACATAAACATTGGTAAAATCTGATGATAGCTTTCATTTGGGAAAAGCTTAAACAGGCTGGAAATGGATCAGAAAGAAGAATAAAAACGGATACAGCAGAGGCATTGCATAGTGCTTAAGATCCTATGGCAGTCACAGCCACAGGACATGGTTGAGACAAATGGTATTATAAGAGTCAACTGGCAATTTTTAATTTGTCAACAATGGAACCATCTATAGCTGAATTAAGGAGCCACATAGCTTTGAGCACAATCAAGTCACCAGCTGTGATCAGAGAATGATTGTGCTGCAGTATATCACAGGGAAATCTTTTCAGTTTTCCTTAGAAGTATCCTGCATGAGTGACTGGGTACTTCTAGCACAAGGCTATTTTATTGGGATATGTTGCTATGTACTATGTGCAAATAGACATTCGCTTTCCTCATCTGTCATTTGCATGCTCCCAAAGGTGAAGGGCATCCTTTTTGGACAGTTCTTCTAGTATTTAAGATTTTGTGACTAAACATGAAAAAAAAAAAAAAAACATAGGGCACTTCACAGTTTCTGATGGGGCCCTCTATACTTTAAAAAGGTCTACGTTCATTTTTCCTGGGCTTCTACATAGACACGGCAGGGGATCTCTGTTAAGATCTGTTTGTTCTTCCTGACTTTGTTTTTTGCTCCTGCACTAGCAGCAGTCACCTCTCATACCCAGACATCAAACCCTTCCACACTGCTGCTCTCCACCTGAGCCAGAGACAAGCCTCTTTGGTGAAACTGAGTCTCCTACATGAAGCGTTGCAGGACTGGATCAAAGCTAAGTATTCTGTTAAATTTTAATACTGCCTATAACCAAATTCCAAGGAGTTGCTGTACTTAATCATCCTGGTAGCTAGAGCCTGTTGTGAGAGGCAGACCTGCCCAGAAGCAGCAAAAGAGACTCCCAGCTAAGACTAGATACCTGTTGCACAGAATAAATCATCATATCCCTTCCTGTATTATCCTTTTCTCCCCCAGCCAGCTCGTCTGRATGAGCAGGGAGAGCTATAGTCCAACTGCCTTCTTACTATTATCCCACTCAACTCTCCATAATAACATGAGGTGGAAGGAGAACCAGAGCTGATAGCAGTCCTGTTACTCACCCAAACAGACAGACAGACAGAGATTGTGTGGAACTATTAAATGCAAAGCAGCCTTGACTGCTGAAAGAAGGGACCTCAAAGCCAAGGCTATGCTCTCACTGAAGCTTTTGGTCATAAGTTTTGGTCTATTTCCCTCTAAGGACCCCCAGTTAGGGTGTCATAGACATTCCAGAGAAGTCATCAGAGACAAAATCAACAGCTCAGTAACTCTAGTTCAATCACCTCCTCCTGCTCATTCCATAAAACATCAAATAATTCTAATATTAGCCTTATGTAGGCAGCAAGTTATTCATTATCTGTGAATGCTGACAGTCTAAGGAAATCACAGGATAATCAGGTTTTTTTCATATAAAAATATAAGTGTACATTTTCCTGAAGAACCACAGGACAATACTGACAACAAGAGGCTAGATTTGGAAAAGAAAATTACCTCTGAAGAGGGTTATTGGTTCTGTTGAAAAAGCGTTACCAATCTACTACTACTAACAGTTTTCTCTCATATAAAGGCCAGCAGAAAATTAAGACTAGATATTTTTCACCTGATAGTAGATATTAAAACCATGTCTATGTCCCAAAACATTTCATAGTAAAACTGTATCTTCTATGAGTGTGCTTGGCTGCTTTGATGTTGGAAAATTGGGGGGGTGGTGGGGGGATGCGGGGAGGGGGGGAAGAATCTTGTCTATCTGATTAAAGAAAATCCTGTTTTTTATGTTAGAAGGACACAGACCCAGAACCAACCTTTCTGTGGGAAAACTAGTTCCATCTCTAAGCCAAATTCTGCCAAATTTCTGCATCCATTTCCACTGGCAGAGGACCTTGGTTCTCCTTTTGCAGACTGTAACCAATCATATGAAGTGATTCACAAGAATAACATTAAAGTAGCTTTTTCTTCTCTCTTTGGTGAACATCCATCACCCTGTGTCTGATATGCTGTGAGGAACTCCATCTTCTTTTCCTTTTAGAGAGCAGAGCTTAAATTGTTTTAGCTCCCAAATTTGTTCCTGATTGTTTCAGTTGGCAATGAGTGTGGAGACGGGTTTACCACTGAAAGTTTCTTAGTGACTTTGTATCAGTTGTCTGTTTAATGGTACCATGGGATTTCTGTTTAATGTTTAACCACAGGATTTCTAATATCTCATTCCTTAGAGCTTAGAACTGCATTTCCATTCCTAGTAATGTGTGCTGGTTTTGGCCAGGATAGAGTTAAATTTCTTCATAGTAGCTAGTATGGGGCTATGTTTTGGATTTGTGCTGGAAACAGCATTGATAACACAGGGATGTTTTCGTTATTGCTGAGCAGTGCTTACACAGGGTCAAGGCCTTTTCTGCTCCTCACCCCACCACACCAGCGAGGAGGCTGGGGGTGCACAAGAAGTTGGAAGGGGACACAGCCGGGACAGCTGACCCCAACTGACCAAAGGGATATTCCATACCATATGGYGTCATGCTCAGCATATAAAGCTGGGGAAGTGGCTCAGTGCCTCAAAAGTGGCACAACATAATGTATAGACAACCAATCCTCTTATTGTAAGTCTTATATTAAAGGGCTCCAGACAGTACCTAGAGTGAAAGGTACTCTTTCGTCAATAATAACCTTGAGAGAAATTATTCACTAAACTTTTCTTTCTTTTAAATATCAAAAAAGATGGGGATGAACACCCAATCGGAGCAGGTGGGATTTTGACTAGTTCTGTATTATACTACCTGCTGTTACTCATTCTGTATCTTACAGCTTGGCCTAAGCCCTGTATAGATTCACACTCAGTACCCTCAATGCCCACGATAAGCATTGACCCCAGATAGTCTTGACACCTTGCTGGTGTGTACAAAATCTGCATTCTGCTTGCAYGGATCTCTTGAGACTGGAGAGAAACAAAGTAATTTACATTGACAGCTCAAAAMCAGCATGCTTAGGGAATGTGTCCTTTTGAAAGCAAAATATTCCCAAACTTGCCTTGCTTGAAATAAAGCATAGATATTCTCCTTTTTCAAAGGGATTCAGCCCACATTATTGAGCCGTAGCTTACTATTTAGATTTAAAATGGGATTTTGTAATGGATTTGAAATGACAGACTGACTATTAGACACTTRATTGTACATTCAAAGGGATGGGTGCAGCACTGCTAACTTTCTTATCTGTATGATCTACTCCAGTGGAAACTTCCAAGAGAGAAAGCTATAATCTGCTTAAAAAAATTACATTAACTTGAATAGTAGATGGCTATCTGGCCTTCTAAGACAGCTTTGAAAAATTCCAATTTTTATTTCAGCATTTAGAATTTATTTTAGTGGAAAATGACTTCATGTATCTCACCAAACCTAAATCAGAATGTCTTCACCAGTTCTGCAAGATGYCACCCTTAGAAACTGTATTTCTCTAGCCTATTTGTGTTACTWAATTGCATTGCTCTACATCTTCCCAGGAGATGCTAACTAGGGAATGATCTCTCCAGTGAAGCCATGCAATGCTGAAGCATCTGAACAAGAAGCATCATTTCCAATACTCAGTGTAATCCGAAGGATACCATCCTCCTGAATAGGTAAGTGCTTGCATGCTCTTGGGCACTTCTTTGCTTCAGGAATATTGTCAAAGTGCCATGGTCAGGACAGCTTCCAAGGCATCTTTACAAATGTGATACACAATGTACCATAAATACYGACATGACCTTTACCTTATTAAAACATCTTCAATTGTGAAGCTTATGATTGCTGTTGTCTCAAATGACAGTGCCTGTCAGGACTGTATAATTGCTCTTTTTTATTATGTCTTGTGACTTTGCGTCTCCTCCTCCACATGATATTTTCTTACTACAATAATGCTAAGTATTTTAATGTTCCTGTGCTTTTACTTACAGCCCTCAGATAAGCATTTCTTACTTGTTTTTTACTGGTACTGTTCTTGCAGTCTGCAGTTCCAGCCATTTATTTCGTTTAAAACATTTCTTACCCGCCAGCTTATTTATATCATGCCTCCAAGTGCCAAGGCACCTGGAGAGGAATTTGCAAACTTCCAACATCCAGTAAAAACACTATCAACCTTGACAATGTTTTTTTAAAACTACCACCTTCTCACATTWGTTTTTCCATCACACATGCATGTATGAGTGCATTTGTGTGCRCAGCTGCTGAGATCAGAGAAGGGGAAATAGAAATATTTTTAACAACTAAATATCTCTAGTTCCAAATTCCTTAACTAAAGACAGCCAATCTATATGATGGCAAAATAAAGGAAGATAAAGCAGAGTATCAAAATTGCAGCTGCACTGCTTAGTGGTAATGGAAGCAGCAGGACAATGTGAATTYACCAACTGGCTTAGTGGGGACTGCCATTCCTTGTCTTGGATGGACCCAGCCTCAGGAGAGTTTTCCCTAGGGAGGGGCATTCAGCAGCCTTAGCTAAAAGCAGGTGATTTCTTTCATCAAATAATTTCTTTAATGAAACTTAGGGTTTCATTAACTAAGGGTCATCCGAAATGACTCCTTAATCTGGGGTGAACTCAGATATTTTCTACAAAAAAATTATATATGAAAATAAGTGAAAAYAGTACTTTGATTTTCCTATCATGAATTCTATCTGACACTTGAAATAGTCTAGTACACAAGAAAAAAGTCTAAACCATGAGCAGAAATATTGATTGCCTACCAGTAACTGCTGATATTTGCAGAGGTTTCCAGGGCACCTACACCTCTCACCTTCCTCACATTCAGGTCCAGAACTCACAGTTATATTTTATATTACTGAACTCAGTAATATAAAAAACACTAAGAATTGAAGAGCTCCCTCACTGACACCTCTTACAAATGAGATGATGACTTGCTACTACATCTGTTTAAGAAACTGCTATCATCTATGTCTTGACAGGCATTTTCCACAGAATAATGCTGGCAGATAGGAAAGTGTGCCCTTCTGTACAAAAGCTGGTATGTTATCTTAAATGACGTCTTAATAAGTCTAAGCCCAGAAGTAAAATTAAGACAGCTGCTAGCTACAGCTCGTAAGAGTGGCAAACCCACCTCAGGACTGTGAATTCTGTCTCTGTGCAGAACATGCATTCCCAACAGAGCTATAGGGCAGGAATACTATAGCCACTAATGCACTCTGAATGGTATTCTTTGTCTAATGCTGCCACCTCTGAAGTCAATGAACGCAAAAGTCTTATGAACACTAAAGTGGAATTTTAGTTAGTATTCGTGCGCTGTGAAAAATCCTTGTCCAAAGCATAAAGGAGAAGTACAGTACTTCTTTAGTCTCCTTCTGATCCTACTTTGTACCAAAAGTAAAGTTAGGTTCCAGGTTAGCCTCAGGAAAAAGGGAGGCTGGTTCATTTATTTGATTTTAGAGGAGGGTGAATATTATTTGTCATTATTATGTTATGGGACTAGACTTCTTAACAGCTGGTGTTAGACATCATCCATCAGAAACACACTGAACAGTCTTCTTAGAAAGTGGTAATAAACTCCTGCAGACAATAACCAAGAGGAACAGGTGCTTAACATTATTTAATCTTATCAGAAAGCACATGCATTTGCCAAGTTTTACTTTTATGACTGATGAAGATGGAAATGAGCAGGAGAATGGAGGAAAGTCAGTAGAAAATTAAGATAACATCAAAACAAGAAAATTTAAAAAGAGCCAAAATTATTCTGAACTCCAAACGTCAAGAAGCTAGACACATTATGTGTAATATAATTTATGTTCACTTTGAATCTGTTCTATGCTGTCACATGAAGCAAGAAGGCATTAGCAGAAACAGCTGTGCTGCCCTCGTTCCCTTCACTCATCCTTCCAAGGAAGTAATTGCAGTTACAAGATCTTTTGGACTTGCAGGTTTGGGTTTACAAGACTTTTGTGTATTCCTGCCCACTGGTAAGGATACAAACAATTATAGTATACGATATACCATGTTTATATATCTGAGAGATAGGATCAATCCCAAACTATTTGACTTTCAAAACCAGAACCACATTGTTCATTTTTACCTTAGTTATCAGTCTTCAAACAAACCAGTCTCATGAGAATTTTATGACATCCCATCAAAACTTGAAAACAGTTTAGAATCTCAAACATATTTTTATGTTCAAGTTATGTGTTCTTTTTCTTTACATGAATAGCTAATTAATGTTATCAGCTTAGTTTTCAACTTATCTCTTACCTACAGGACATTTATTTTAAATGTTCTTATCAGAGCAAACCAGAAATGATCTTTACATTGGCAATCTCTTTAATATGGTGAAAACACTTATATTTTCCTACTATAAATAACTTTTAATAAGTTGCACTCTGACTTCCTCAAATAATTCCGAACTACCTTGAATCTGAACTTTTGAAAGTCATCAAACAAATGTCCTTCTTCAAGACAGACATAAATGGATACTGTACAGACATGTGTCACACAGACTGCAAGCCTTTTTTGCTCTAAAACAACATGGGAAACCTTTTCAAAAGAACATAGTAATTTTGGGTGCTCAACTTGAGAGACTAAATAGGTTTTCAGAGCACTGCGGCTCAGCATTTCCTAGAAAGCAATCCTTTTCTGACTTGTTCAGGATAGACACTTGAAATCACAAATCCCTTTTAAAAATCTTAGCTTGTTTTATATCTCACTAATAAACCCAATCTGTATTACAGCTAGTGTCCCACTGATGCTTCTCTGGCAAGAATTAGAATAAATGCCCATTACTGTTTGAAATTGGTTAGTGGTTTATAAAGAGGAGTAAGTATAGAGTTTTAAGGTGAAATTGCATTAAGTGCAATGTAACCAAGTGGCCAAGCTGCCAAGCAAGATTGAGCAGTCCCAGTGTGTCCCATGCCGTAGGGACTTCCCATGATCAGCAGCAGGGCTGCTAGCTGATCTGGCTGTTGGAGAAGTCAGCTAACAAGGTATTAACTGGATTGCCTGAGACCCAGCCAGAGTCATGTGGCAATGGATAGCTGAGACTGCTGGAAAGCAATGCCAGCCCTCACCTGTGACAACCTCCTGGAGTCTCCTTCCACATGTCTCTTAAGATATCTGGTATGTAATCCATGGCTGCTGCCCATGTAAAGGCTGTGCTAGATAGCTCACAGGACTAGGAAAGCTGGCCAACCTGCAGTGTGGTAATTAACAAATATTTAGGCATTTTCCTTGGTATTGTAGGAACATAGTTTAGAGATTATCAAATGAATGTAAGATTGTTACTAACAACAGAGGAGAATGTCAACTAGCACTGCCTCAGTGAAAAAACACCACGACTGCTAGTACTGGTTGATGTGTGTGTGAACAGAGGAAGATGAAACAGGTCTGGGAAGAGCTGGCTCCTCTTATGTTGTTTATGGTGATAGTTGTGATTCAGTGTTTTAACCCACCCTAGCTATTTTCATGGCTTGTTTATTCCTTCAGACAATTGGTCTCCCCATGCATTCAACTGCTGTGATACCGGCATGAAATCTGTAGCATTAGTAGCATAGTGTTTGAACTCTCTAACACAGGTGGCTTGGCTATTGTGGGTGAGGCTGATGTAGTGGCACTATGGGTGCATAATGCAGGTCAGAGGACATACTCAAAATGCTTATGGATGAGTTTGGAAGCATTTTAAGACTGTTTAAACAAGGTGGGTTTTACACCTTTATTTCTTTCCGGAAGCCTACTGGATTAAGAGGATGAGGCTTCTCTGTGGCTGCTGAGTGACACTGACTGCCCTGGCAAGGGCAAGAGAACTAAAGACTTGGTACACCTGCCTCCGTGAAGGAGGGATCAAGAGAAGCCACTGTTTGGTTGTGAGGAAGCAGGTTAGAGGCCCTTCTCCAGATCATGAGACTACACCTCTACCCTAGGTAGTCTGCAGAAGAAACACAAAGACTGGTGAGTGCTAAAGAGATACTTTCACTCATTGAAGGAAGGGCAAGAGGAAACACATGAAGCTCTGCTGCATCATTTTCCTCATAGACTGGCAAAGGCTACCAAGTTCAGCAATGAGCACTGTACCAAAACAGACTGACAAATACTGGAGCCCCCTGGGTATGTTTGTCGGTTCTGCTCAAACAAGCTGCCTTGGCTGGGATTTGAGAACTCTCCCGTTTTGAGATTTCTGAGTTATTGGAGAAAGTTGACAGAGTTCCCTTCACCCTGAGCTCCTCACACATCTGGAGGGTATACGGAGATCCATGTGGGCATAGTCTGTTTCCTAGCAGTAGCTATGTGTGTCAGAATTGCACTGCACTGCTGCTACGTGCCCATGCAAAACAACTGGTGCTTTCCAGAAGCATTGGACAGAATTACTGTGCATGTGTAAGCCAGTTGCATAGCTGTCAGACAGACAAACAGTCCCTGTTCCACAAAGTCTGCACAGGCACAGACCCACATATTTCTGTCTGCAAATTTCATTCACATGTACTCTTGCCCTAGAATTAAGATACTGGTGCCACCTTGGAAGAATTACTCACACATCTGTACTGGACACTTGCCTTCTCTTTTTATATCTCTAGCTTGTTCTTGAGTTAGGATGACAAAGTGTCAGGGGGAAGAGAGATTTCCTTTTCTAAATTCCTGCTGCTGCTTTTCCAGCCACTGCTACAGGACTGGAGTGTGTGGCGACCAGGAAATTATAGGGTAAGGATTGAAGAGACTTTAAAAAATTGATTTTCTTAGCACACATACTAAAACAGTGCTGGCTTCCAATGTGCTTTTTAACATTAACTCTTACTGGGGTATGTGTGTCTGAGTGTGTGCACATATGGTGCTTGTTTTGTTTTGGTTTTTTTCGACATATGAAATTCTTTTTTAATAACTTCATATAGACATTAATAAACTAGCAAAATGTGAGACACTGTGCTAATAGGAACATACAAACACCATCATCAGTAGAACCCAAGTCAAAACATGAATACATAATACCTGCTTATTCTTCCAGTGAAATCAATTCTCTTGTAGCTGCTTAATGGCTTTTCCCCTCTCCCTCCTGTTCTGCCAGCTAAAATTGATTTTAGAACTGCTTTTGCAAGGGGTCTCCCATTTATCAGGCACCCATGGCCAATTGAAAAGAACATCAGTAGAACAGTCAAGCCTTTCATAAAATGTTTTGTTGGTGGGCTACAAATGTCACTTTTGGGGTTAGAGTTAGGTCCCAAAATAAACTCAAACTGAAAACTCATTATGGAGGACTTCAATGTCTTTGCAAGGATACAGCTTTGAAAACTTCAGAAGAGGACAAAAAATACTTTAGCGCATTTTTGCAAAATGATAGTGTCTCACCCTCTCCCCAGGAAATTAATCAGAGTGTAATCAAAATATATTTCCAGCTGCTGAAGTTCACTTTCTCCCTTGTAGATTTTTCTCACATGAATCGAACCTCAAATTCAAAGTCATGTTAACTGGACAGCTGTTCTCATAAAGCTGCATGAAGTGGCAGTATCTGCTCTTATCTCTGTTGTGCTTTCTGTAGCCCTGCTACAAGAAAGACTTCCTTATACAGAGATCACACATAGCGGAGAGAAAAAAACCCAACACAAAAACCCCTGTAGCTAGTATTTACTACAAATCAAGCAGAAACTTCATAAGTGACAGTGGAATACATACAGTCCTCACTTATTCAGAATTGTGACTTTTGCTGTGGTATTCCCACCCGGCAAACTGGGATCAACGGAGCTTACCAATCTAAAGTGAGAAAATTCATGGGTTGAGATAAAGATAGTTTCATAGGTAAAGCAACAGCTGTGTGCACAAGCAAAGCAAAACAAGGAATTCATTCACCACTTCCCATGGGCAGGCAGGTGTTCAGCCATCTCCAGGAAAGCAGGGCTCCATCACGCGTAACGGTAACTTGGGAAGACAAATGCCATCACTCAGAATGTCCCCCCTTTCCTCCTTCTTCCTCCAGCTTTATGTGCTGAGCATGACGTCATATGGTATGCAATATGACTTTGGTCAGTTGGGGTCAGCTGTCCCAGCTGTGTCCCCTCCCAATTTCTTCTGCACCCGCAGCCTACTCGCTGGCAGGGTAAGAAACAGAGAAGTGTGAGGAACAGAAAAGGCCTTGATGCTGTGTGAGCACTGTTCAGCAATAACTAAAACATCCTTATGTTATCAAAACTGTTTTGGTCACAAATCCAAAAAACAACACCATACCAGGTACTATGAAGAAAATTAACTCTATCTCAGCCAAAAACACTACAGTAGGAAATGAAGAACAATTACAGCTGCAAGGAAAATATAGGGCAGACAGAACATAATTACCCAGGTTGGAATATGGCCAGAACACCAGGGCTTAATGTTCTTACTCTTCTGAAAGGAACAACAGAAAATACTTGCACCGCAGCAGCCAGGCTCTCTAGTTTTGCTTTATCTGAACCACAGCACTTCCCATGGCACTGTTCCCAGCAATGTAGTAGCCATAGGCTGGTATTGCTCGTAGGGAACTAGTCCCCATTGCCTTTTGATGTTTATTGCCTTAGGTATGAAGACTGAGGAAGGAGCCAAATCAATTCAGAGACAAAACCAAAACCATCTAGGTAATTTAAAAGGACATGCTGTCAAACTGCAAAGCACAGCACCATTGAAACAGGTGGCTGCTGGGAATCCAGATTCTTCAGGTGACTTTAAAAGTTATTTGAACATCCTACTGGAGGAAAAAGCACACTAGAGAAAGAGTTATAAAAACAAGCATCAAAATATTGAAAATATTGCACTATTGAGCTAGAACTAATCAATTTGCCTAACTATCCTGAACAGGCATTACAAACACACCACTGAATATAGTCACAGTGCCAGGAGAAAATACAAAACGCTGGTAGGCTCCTAAAATGTCACTAAGTCCAGTAAATGGCTCTGCATACTAACATCACAGTTAAGATTTGAATATTTGTATTTTTTGAACTGATGTTAATGCCTGACACATGGATGAGAGTACCCCAACTCCAGAAACGGTTTACCCAATTACCGGAAGAAGATGGCAGAACTTCCACTGTGGCAGATTTTGTCCTGATAATTCAAATTTAAAGCCTGAGTTAAATCACTGACAGTTTTTAATCTCTTTCAAAACATACATATTTGTATGTTTGTTTTATAACTGTGAATATTTTTATCATTCATATGAATGTCTAGTATTGCTTTGAATGTTACTCAGTTCTTTACCTCAACAAGTTCACACAGCACAGCATATGTGTTCTTTGGTGAAAAAAGATTGCCCTTTCACTGATTTGAAGACTCCCTTTTCAAAGTTCCTTTTAAAACTTTCTGATATGAGTGATTATGTTAAGTTGGTAGCTTGCAGACTTTCCTTCTTTGTAGAGAAAGATAGAAGTTTTGTTTTGCTGAATCACACAGAACTCAACAGAGACTCCATTTCTTGTTCTGCTTTCAGCTATCTTGCACTTTCTAGRATGTCCCCTCTGAGTTGGTAACAGAAACGTTCCTCCTCTCTTCTCTTATTCACACAGCTCCACCAAATAGTGCCACAGTCCCTTGAATTTAGTCCCTAGAAAATCCCCTTCGCTCAGAAACCCAGGTCCTATGCATAGACATGTACTTGGTGATGCTCCCATTCTTTCACCAAACTAGTTTGAAACAGAAACTCTTATATTAGCCTCAAAGATTATAAGCTTTTGCATCACCTGCCTTACCATATTTCAAAAAAAAAAAAGAAGAAGATGCATTGAGAGAAGAACTTGATTTCTTTTCTGTAGTGATGTCTAACTTCTTGAGGTGTGAAATCTGGAGGCAGATTTGTCAGGTAGTAGTCATGCATTGGACAAATACTACCTTTGTCTTCAAGGTACACTATAAACTGAGGGCTTGGATACATAGAAGTGTTACAAGAACGAGAAGAGGTTTACTTTCCTCTCATAGGGAAGAACATAATTCTTGGAAGAGGAAAGTATAATGTTGTTACTTGCACCCTTTAAACCCGYTCAAGACCGTGTGAAGGATAGATCTTGTGCTTATACAGTCATCCTTCCAGGGTTTAATTCCACTCTGTATGAGTGAGAAACCAAACCTCATTCACACCAAGCAATATATATATATAAAAAACTTAAGATTCTGCTCAGCAAGTCACGCTGCCTCAAAGCAGCAAGATATCAGCTGCACAAACAGGAGAAACACACTGATGAGATTCAATTAAGTGGTATAAAAGAACTCGCTCAATTGACCTAGTGCATTTGTAAGCACATTTCCCACAGACAAGATCCAGTAACCCCCAAGAGTGCAATGATCAATGAATTGAGTACAAAGTCCTTTGGATTTCTCAAGTTCTCAAAATCTGAAACAATCAATTCTGAAAGATTTTTTGAAAAAGAGAAAAAAAATTATTTGCTATAGACTAGAACGGTATGCAGAAGCCCAATTCCTGGCACAAGTGCCCTGCAATCAGAAAACTATATACTTCAAGCAATATGTTTTGTGTGCCTCTACAGAGAAGAAAGGTATAAGGTCTCACTAATTCCTTTGTGCTGTTCACTGATAACTTAAGAAGCAGTTTCAAGGTGAAAAAAAGCTATGAGGAACTGCTCCACTCTTCCCATGACATACAGGAGTGAGTTCACCCTGTGTTCCATCCATGCGGTCTGTGAACTAGCTTTTCTCCCCAGGATTTGTGTTGTTGCAGCACAGTGGTACTGGTGCCATGTGAAGTATTGCCATGTAGCAAGGCTACGTGAGATAACATGTTTCTGTGCAAGAAGATGTCTTCCTAGACAGCAAGGTGCTGTTCTTTCCAGAAAAGCACCCAACACACTGTTCTGGTAGGAGGAGAAGAATCATGGCTAGTCCCAGATCAATTTGACGTGGTTTGCAGTATGAAAATAATGTTAATTGCATCTTAAAAATAATCTCTTTTTAGCTAAAATCAATAAACTGTAAAATCAGTCTTAATGCTAGGATCCCTGTTGGTTTGAAGCACAGTGTGTTGAAGAAGGAAATTTTGAAAACTTTTTTGGATGACAGGAAATGTTGGCACTGCCACCATCTTCACAGCTATTGTCCCTGATGAAACTGGCTTTTGCTACTTCCTCAGCCATACAAGGCCCTCTATAGTTTCTTTTCTCCTTTATTTGAATGCTGTGATGAGAGGCTCAAATCTTTTGTCCGTGCTATACTTAGTATCTGTCCTTGTATGCAATAGTTTTCTTTCCCTTCCAGATGTTATCAAAGTCCAATAACTGCTCTTGAGAGCCAAGACAGATGTAAGCTATTTTTTAAAACACAATTCAAGCCAACTTTCTTTCTTTGAGATGTAAAAATATAACAAAGCATTATGAATGCCTTTTAATGCTATAGAAATGCAAAAATAAGTGCTATAATAATCATTAGATTATTTACCATCATCTGTCAAGGCCAAATCCTAGCTGTAATAGCAATCACCATGGCTAGGCTCCAATGCAATTATTATCAGGGACCTGCTCCAAAGACCATTGTCAAAGTCAATGAGAAACTTTTTTCCACTGAGTTCAGRGTACTTTGGATCAGGCTCCAAACTGTCTAAGCTTGCAGAAGCTGCCTTTGGTCCTCCCAAAGCCAACACTCACAACCCAGAGGTTGCTGTTGGTGGAGATGCTTCAAGACAGCAATCTCCACAGCACTGCCTGGGGAAGTTTGGCCAACCAGCTTTAAAAAATAGCTGTCCTTTCCTTTGTTACATCTGGTTGCTGTATCCCTTACTGTCACCTTAACAGCTGAGGTGATGCTGATCAGTCTTAGTATTGTCATGCGTGCTTGAGGATCCTTCAAACAGACAGTGACTATTAATTGCCYGATACTGACTTGGCAGGTCAGAAATGCATTGCAGCTTGGGGAGCAACTTACTGAAAAATGTCAGCAAGACTTTTTATTTTCCTAGCTTCTCCACTTCATGCTTGAATAAGATAAGGCATGAGGAGCCCAAGTTAAATTGTAACAGCTAAATACTTCCAAATCCAAGTTTGCCGAAGCAATGTAAAGTTTTCATTGCTGTTTGACCCCGTGAAAAGRGAGATATGGGTAGCTTTCGTAGTGACACACATTCCTGCTGGTTTTAATCAACACATAATTAATAGCAAATTATAATCATAATAGCATATTTCATCCCAAAGGCTCCAAGAGCTCTTGATAAAAAGTTGGCCAAATGCTGTGCTTAATTATACTCAGGCAATTGAGTTCAAATGAGGGTGGACATTCTTTAAGCTCTGCAATGCAGCCACTTCCAAGAAGGAACATAGCACCTGTTCATCAGAACACACTGCTCCGTGCAATGAGAAAGGGCAAGAAGTGAAGACTTTCTGAAAAAGTCAACTGAAACACTGGGGAATACTTAGCAATTATTACTCAGATAGGAACTGGGTGAGGGAAATGTGAGTTAGTCTTACGTTAGCTAGTACAGACAGAATGCTATGGGATCTTGCATGAAAAATGCTAGCCAGAACCTTAAGATTCAGCTGATCCATTTCCAACACTCCATACAAGCACCTTTCTGCTCAGTAAGTAATGTCACACTGTGCAGCACCTGTGTGATTACATTTCTTATCCAAGTCCTGGCTAGCCATAACCTTGCTGAGCTTTTGAGATCTGATGACTTATAACCAAAAGGGTAATCACCACAAGCCCTTTATTTACAATTAATAATTGTAATTTAGCATTTTAGCAAATTCTTGGCAACAAAGGCTAATTGCTACTGCAGGATATGGTGCTTGCATATGGTACACCACTCCGCGCATGATCTTTATTTGCTGTGAGTTAGTTCCTATCTGATATCTAACCATCAAAAGCTGCAATATCAAAAGAACAAAAAGCAAAAAACAAAAAAAACACCAACACTGACCATGGGGATGTATTTTCCTTTTGGCAAAAAACCAGCGTATAAATGCTACCTTTTGGAAAGATTACACTCTGGAATTGTTTAAGCAGTTGACAAATAGAATGATCAGAGCAACAGTGTGTTTATCGTGTCATCTAGAATAGCATCAAAAATACAGCACGGTAGCTTGTAAGGTTTAGCAGTATTAAAACTGGTGCAAACACAGCAACAGCAATAGTTCTTAAACCTGCCAAAACAAGTACTGAGTTGCTTTGTACTTATCAGTGCAACTGTCTTCTTCCTTCAGGCCTGCAGAAAACAGCTTCCAGATTACACTAATTTTCAGTTTCCTCAACTGAACTATCATGTTTAGGGTTTCAGTCCTCAAACCCCTAATATCACCTTTCTTAGATTGCCAAGACAGTGCCTCAGTAACATTTCTTGCCAAATGCACACTGTTAGACTCTCCAGATTAGCCGGGTTACACTAAATTCCTGGAAGTGACAGTTCAGTCCCATTGGCAAGCTTGTCCCACACGTAAATCTTAGGTCTCTTCTCAGAACCGACTAGACAGTGGGACGCTCCAGACTTACGCCCTTCTTTCTCCCAGYGATGCCTGCATTAGCACATGCAGGCAAGCCCATGCCCACCCAATATGGCCTTCAGGGGAGCCAGCGCACAGTCACACCCCTAGGCAGACAGGTCTGTGCATCCAGGAACCAGGCATTCAACAGATTCCCCTAGATACATGCTTCTGAGTCATCAGCTTGCCGACACAGCAGGCAAAGCCTAGCACATTTATAAATAATCTGTGGGAAACTCGGGGGAAACCGTAGTTTTCCTCCCTCACAGGAGCTTCTTTAAACAGGAGCTCCCTTTTCTTCGATGTTTGTAAGGAATTCTGCAGCATACAACAGCATTAAAAATCAGATACTTGGTAGGTAAGTTCAATGCACAGACAGAGATCTTTACGTGTACGTACCAAGAGCAGTACAACTGTCAAGAGCACCACAAGCTTGTGCAGCCTGTGCTGAAATCCACACTGTATTCTTATGGCTTTTAGTTTAAAGTTTGCTTGGACACATCTGCATGCCTTGTAAGTCAGTATAACAGCAGCCCCCCAAATCTCTAAGTTGTGATGGAACAGTAGCAGATCTTTTTCAAGTTATGAACTACATGAAGCATGTAGCATGACATCCAGTTTTAAGCAGAACTTTCCACTGCACCCTGTCACAGATCTCCTAGCAGCTAAAGCTTAAATAGTTAGAGATTATGACACTGCCTCCAAAACAAATCACAGACTTCTTCCTTTCAAGGGATGCAGTCAGGAAAAAGCTGTAAGTAGGAAGGYTGGGAAGGAAGGAAGGAAGTATGGGTTAGCATTTTGGCTCTGTGATACTACAGCACCAATTTCCAAGCATATTGGATCAGTAGGGTAATTTTAACTGTCCAAATCTCTCATGGACCATAATCAGATCAAACTGATTTGAGATGAACTTGAAATCTACTGTCTTAATACAGGTGCACTGCTGAAATGTAGATCACACACAGTGACCAGCAGCTCATGAGCAACCATTTGGGAACCACTGTGCTAGGGTATGCTCTGCACAGTGTTGGCTATTAATGGAATTTGCCACAGAATTTATTCTCTTAATGTCGAGTTACTCTGCAAAATTGGAGCTTTCAAGTAAAAAGAAACACATCTAGGCTAAAGCACCTCATTCAAAAACGTGAGCAGAAGTGGTACAAAATCTTCTACCCGGAGCTGCAGATGGCTAGTTTATGTGGCTACTTTTGAGATGGTAGTTTTGACCTTACCAACGCAAATTGTCATGGAGGCAAAAGACAGTCAACCCCACTGCATTGTAACCAGTGCAGAGGAAACCTTGACAGTCGCGCGGCCACAACATGGCAGGTAACCCACAGATGTTTTACTAGACAATGCCAATGGAGTGGGGAGGGCTGTAGCCTCTTCCGTACTCATTGCACATCCATGCCCAGAGAAAGGTAGCTCTCCTGTTCAAGATCCAGTCTCACGTGAACTGAAGAGTCAGTTAGTACTACTCTGGGAGCAGGTCTCAATAACTGAATATATCCTATATTTTAAAAAAGCCAAGTCAATCAGAACTAATACTTAGCCTAAACACAAGCACAATGGGACTATGATGAAGACAAGGGCTAATCAAGTGCTAATCAGCAGCAAAACCTATAACCCTGAAGTAATAGTAGAGATGCCAGAGCAGTGGTTATTCATTGACACTGTATAAATTAGACAGCTAGAATATCATTAGCTATTACCTCTTCAAACCATATGAGCAAAGAAAATTCCCAATTATTATGGCAGATTACAGGACAATCCAATTCTTAGTCTCAGCGTAAATACTCCTTGTAATTAATGGGCAACAGTGTTAAACTCTGCTAACGTTATTTTCCACATTAAAACTCACAAGCAAGTCATTGAAGATTTGGAGCAATCTGGCAATCCCTGCACAATTAGCTGGGTTTCAAAATGGTAATTAGCCAATTTTATGAGATGTATCCTCTCTATCTGCACGTCCTAGTAATAAACATCAATGTTTATATTTCTATTGCTGTATTATTATCATGTGTTAAACATTAGTTCACACATCATCCTTAAATTCACATAGAGCAATGTAGACATTAAGAAGACAGACAAAAATTTGGGGTGGGTTCATAATCCACCGACGGGGTAAATGATAACCAAAAATCCCCTCCAGACCTGCTTGGGAGGAAAAGGAGAAGGCTAGGTCTTCCTGACTTGGCAAGCGTATGACAGTGCAATGCACATTGGTGGTTTTGTTACCAATTTTGTGTATCATACGACAACAGATGTTAGCGGAGATTGTGAATGTTACTTCATCTTCTAAACAATAGAGGCTGTGTTCTAATGAAGTAAAACATACAGGACAAGACATGGGACTGACTCTTCTACTTTGGTGATGGCTACTTTAATCCTGCCACAGGAGAAACCAGCTTACCTTGAAAAACTCTCTAGAAAGGTGTTCTTTTGGTTCAATCCTCTGGCCAGTTGTCACTGCCATTCACTCATTTCAGAGAGTCACCTGGGAAGTCAAAGGCGCTAATGTTTTTTCTTCTAGCTGTTAACGTTCATYGGATATCTGGGATGCGGCTGTCCTTGTTGAAACACCGCATACCATGGGAGAGCATCCTCTCTGCGATCCCTGGGACAAGGCAGCGTTGCTCCGACCCGTCACCGCTGTGGCGAGCTCACCCGGCTCTTGCCTCTGCTGGGGAATGTGCCCTCTGGAGAGAGACGGCCAGGGATTTCTGACTGGAAATCTTACACTGAGAAAACGGCAAACTGAAAAGGATCCCAGGAAAGGGGCGATTCTGACCATTTCTTTTCCTACACTTAGACATTTTTGAGGAAGTTTGGAAACGTACCTACGTTTCAGCACTTTCAAAACAACAGTTCTAACCTTTCCTGTTTCTGATACCCTTCCACTTGGAAACACACACCGCTCAAACTCGGTCAGAAAACTATTAGTTTTTCTAGCAGCTCCCCAGACTTGCCGTCCTTAACTTCTTTGTTCAACTTTTGTTAACTCGGGCCGAGGGGAAACCGGCAATCGCCAAACTGCTCAAGGGAACGGATCTCCGGCACRGGTCTGCCTGACAGGGACCTGGAGCCTCCCCGGAGACGGACGAGGGGGAAAGGGTGAGTTGGTAAGAGGTGTCGCCTCCACGCAGAGCCATGGGATCTCGGCCTGCGGCCAGACGAGGCGGGCCAGGCCTGAGGGGGAGCCGCCGGTGCCGCCCCGCCGCCGGGCCCCGCCGCCGGGCCCTCTCCTCAGGGGCGGGCTGGGGGCGGGGCGGGGAGGGGAGGCGCGCGCCCGGCCCCGCTGCTGCGCGGCCGCTGCTGCGTGGGGAGGGCGCGGCGGAGCGGCGGGCGCCGAGCTTTAAATGAACATTACTATCGCTCRGGGAGGGCAGCGCCGGTGGCTCGGGCCGATTGGCGGCGGCAGCGGCGGCAACGGCAGCGCTTCTTCCTCCTCCTCCTCCTCCTCCGCCGCCGCCACGGCGGCAGGTAGGGTGTGCGCGTTTGACCGCAAAGTTCAGTCCTTTTCCGTGTCGGGTCCGCGGCCGCCGCGGCACCCTGAGGCGAGGCGAGGCGAGGCGAGGCGGGCGGCGCTCTCCTGCCCCGCGGGGGGACACCGCGGTGCCCCGCGCCCTTCGCCGGGCGGGCGGGCTGCTGCCGGCAGCGGGGGACGCAGCCGCGGGGACACGGCCGCCTCGGGGGAAGGAGGCTGAGGCGGCGCCAGCGGCGTCTCCTCGGAGGGCGGCGGAGCCCTGTGGGGAGAGGGGAGACGGCCCCGCAGAGGGGTTGGGGGCGGCCGCGGGAGCCGCTGAGGTAAATCGCCCGGGAAACGGCCGCGGGCGGTCGCCTGTTGCCGTCGCGCTGGTGGCGGCTCGGGGTGCCGAGGGGGCTCGCGGTGACACTTGGTTTCTTTCAAATGCACGGGCAGTCGCTGCTGAGATCTGTTAAGCCTTCATCTATCCGTGTGTGCGTTTATAAAGGCACAGATCTCTCTGTAAATGAAGAAGGGAGAGCAGAGGTCTGCGTGACCTGCTGGGCATTCCTCGGCTCGCTCGGGGAACGCGGAGCTCTGGTTTCAATGGAAATCTTAAACAGCCTCATCCTAATAAAAGTTATTTCCAGAAGGTGGAGTGTTGTATTTTCTTTCGTTTAATGTTAAATGTGTTCCAGTGCTCTGTTAGTCTGTAGCAGAGCGTGAATTTGAAAACATGAAGTGTCAGGCTAGTGCTCTGTTTCTAGCTTGTTGATAATGGATTTAAAGATTTAGTTATAATTTCAGTTCATGTATTATCTTTGCTCAGTTGCTTTAGAACTCGTTTAAACTGTATTTTCAACAGAGATGAGTGAACTTTAAAGAAAATCAGGTCAGGCATGGATTCCGGGCATCAAACCCTTTTCAAGGTCCCAGAAATAGCCACAGAAGTAGCGTGACCAATTCTTTTTACATGCACAAAGCTTTTTATTTTTGTTGGAATTTCTGACAGATACTGGAGTTCATCAGCTGGATATTTTCAGCTTAGTTTATTGAAATAAACATGCTTTCTAAGCTTGCATTCTTATACAATTATATTAGTCTCCTTTGACTATACAAGGTTTGAGTTTCTGGTAGGGATTGTAGTTCTTAAAATAATAAGGTCTGTTTAGCACAAGCTCTTTCTTTTTGCATTTTTAGGGTTTAGATCTATGAGAAGGTGAAAAGGAAGATGACTCTGAGGGAATGTGCATATTAGCTGTTATGGGGTAAAAAGAATATACTTGGATGTTAATAAAAAAGGTTCAGAGAGAATGTTTTATTTCTAATATTCTGTACTTGAAACAACGGGGTTCTTAAGTTACTGTATGTCTTAAAGTCTTGAAACAAGAATTGACAAATATTTATCTTGCAGTAAATGGGTCAGATGATAACATCTTCCACTGGATCTCTTACTTCTGTATTGGACAGCTTTGGTTGCTAAGTAGCTATGAATTTCTAATCCCAAAGTAAATGATGTCATAATGACATCATCACGTCCTTTCACTTGATTGATTCTCATAAGAGAACAGTAATGAGATTTGATATACATGTCCCATCTCCTTAATATTCTTCCTCTGCTTCAGGGGATTTCCTGACCTGCCTGGCAAATTCCAGTGAATCACACTGAGCTCTAGTAAAAAGACGTTCCTTTTGGAGACGAGGTGGAACATTAAAGTGACAGTGGCTGATCCTGGTCTCTTCAACATCTGAGCAACTTGGCAGCTTATGTTTTAAATGTGGAGATCTACATATGAAGGCTAGTGATTTAAAACTTGGAGTTATTAAATTTGCGTGCAGGTGTGAAAGTGACTTGAATTTCAAAGACAGCTGGAGCTGTTCAATTTGGCTTTAATTGGGTATGTGGAACTTCTGCACTGTTGAGGATCAAGTCACTTAATGTTTGTGAATCTAAATACTTTAGGTGGGGCAGGGGGAACAGATAAAACATAAGCTGATATCTTCCTTCAGTTGCCAAAATAAATTTCAGTCCTAATGGTTAATGGATGAAATCTGTCAGAAATTGCCATGTTAATACTGTGTTAAGAATTGACAGCTCAATATATTTTTTTTTTTTTTTTTTTTTTTTTTTTTTTTTTTTTTTTTCCTAGCTAGGTAGCATAATTTAACCATTGATAAGTTTGAAGCATTTTAATATCAACACTGGCATCGTAGGGAACTCCTTGTAAGAGAGTTCTAAATCTTTTGAGTTTATAGAATGTGTAAGAAATCAATGGGTTTTGCTTCTTCTGAGGTTAAAGGTACAAATGATGTCATTCGRTGATGATCAGCATGGACTGCTAGTTTTTACAGTTTGTTTTTATCATGTGTGTGTTAATATGAGCATGGGTCTGCATAAATTTTAGGCAGTTGTTTTCATGATAAATAGTTGTTTTGTGATCATGAATTTCTTCATACCCAGTGAGTTTGAAATATTCTAGAAAGGGCTGTGTGTATTTTATGTGTGTAAATCTTATTATTTCATATGCATGTGGAAAAGGGAGAAATGAAGCCATTTTCATGTCTGCTATTGAACATGTAGTTTCGTTTGGTAAAGTTAAAAGCTGAGTCTCTCTCTTATAACRTTCAGAGGCTGCATACACCAATCTCACTTGATTCATGAATATCATGGGTTGCTAAAACACATTTCAAAAGTAAACAATGATTTGTTAGCATGGACGAGTTGGTGGTTAATGTATTTACTGAAGATACTGACTGCTGATGTGACGCTTCTATTATTGCTAAAGTACTGCAGCATTGATGGCACTATTAAGTATAACAGAGTAGTAATTGAACATGAGGACTGGGAACAAGCAGAGTAGGAAGGTGGTGTGGGAGGAGTTTTTTGACTGTATGTTTGAATCTATTCACCATGTAAGTGCAATCCAAGCTACGGATGCAAAAAGGAAATTTCTAAATAATCTGTAAGAATTCTGCACTCATCATCCTGTATGCAGTGACAAATTTCCACATGTTTCAGATGCTTTCTGGGATGACTCAACTACGAACAAGTGATTTGGAAAAAAAAAATTATATCTGAAGAGAATCCTTGATGACAATTTCTTTTCAAGTTATCTTAGGATTTTCTACTTACCATGATTTCTTCTAACTCATGCTTGCCTTGAATGTTGGAAACGAAAAATGAACTTGGACATGGGGACATATCTGTGCCTTTCAACTGCATGTTAGATGGTCATCTGTGACATTTGTGTGGTTGTGCTTTTAATATGGTGACACATTTGGTTACATAAAATGCAGAAAGCAGTGCACCTCAAAGCCTTTCTGAATGCTTGTAATGGAAGGTTGATGCTGCAGACCTGACCTCTTTGAACAGGCAATGACAGCGCAGACGTGGCCAAATAGAGAAAGACAGTGAACACTTTCACAGTCGTGGCAGATCTCACGTAAAAGACAAGGTCAGTTGTTGCAGTGGCTCAGTAAAACAACGGACAAGGCAACAGTCTTTTGTTGTACGAATAGCAATAAGAAATGCAATCTTTAGACTTGTGTTATCTACTGCAAGACTAAGCTGCATTCAGATCACGGGTGAATTATCTGGTATCTGGCTTAAAAAAACCCAATTGATACGCTTCAGAACTTCTAGCGACTGAGATATTTCGTTCCCCTGCCTCCAGAAGCATGTCCTTTGACTGTCAGTGTGAGGATAGCCAGTAGTTCAGCTCCAACTTCTGCTTTTGTCATAAGCTCTATGTGAGAATAGAATGAAATACCAAGTGGATTATTAGATTTACTTTTTTTAATTTATATTTTTAAGGGGAAAATAATATCTATAAAAYCTGAGACTTTTTCAGGCCACTTGTCTGAGCCTTTTATAAGGGCAACACTGGCAGTCAGATATTTGAAATGTGTTTTGTTCAGTCAGATTGGAAGGTAACCTGATAAGCAAATTCATCTACACCTGGATCTTCTTTACTGATGAAAAAAAATCTGCCAGCTGCATGAAGAGTGCTATTTACAGAATGCAGACAGGATTTGGTCCCTCATATACTAGGAAGTAAAATAATAAAAAATATATTTTGGTATATGTACTCTACCTTCCTTTCCGTTATGAAGSAATTTGAAGAAGAAAATCACACAGTGTAACATGAACAACAAATTGTTACTTTCCAAGAAACCCTTTGTTTTTTTTATTTTTGCACAAATGTATTTTGCAATAATTTTAATTGTTCAAGATCTGGCCAACRTGCAAGCAGCTTGTGAACACAGAAGACGCTGACTACGTCCACAATAGAGCTGATGTAATCTGCAAACCAAGGAATAAATGCTGCTGTCAGTTGCACTAGTGTAGTTGCAACAACATGAGTATGAGAGGTCATGCTTTGGCTTTACCCCAAGGAAACAGACCCAAACCACTTATATTCTGATATTTCCATGTTGCTACTCTGATCAGACTTAAAAGTGCAGACAATGCCACTCTTTTAACAATAATTCTGCTTTGTATTGGGTTAATGACAGCTCTTTGTTACAAAAGAACCCTGTGGGTTACAGGGAACCCACAAGGTGTGACAGGTACAAGTCCATTGACTTCAGCTGTAATTGATGCAGTGCTTTGAGTAATCACTTTGGTGTCTCAGAAGTCCTGTGTTTGTCTTATTCTGTAGGAATTCTGGTGTGCCACTGTTGTCTGTTTAAAAAACAAACAAACAAACAAAACACAAAAAACCCAACAACAGCAAAACCTAAAAGAAATAAAATAAAATCCAGATGTGGTTCTTACATGCTGGTAGCTAACATTATCTATTAGATATGAAGAGGCTTTCTGTTTAAGACTTAAATTAAGCATATTTAGGTATCAATTGTTCCAACATCACTTTTCCACCCAAAATAATTTCTGAAAGAATTCATCGTCCAAAACCAGAAGTTATTTAAGAATGATTAATAGAGTGATTTGTTAAGCTGGAAAAATACGATTTTATTCCAGTTTTGATCTTTATATTTTAAAAGATGTGATATGTTGTTAGCAAACTTAATGCTGATTTTAGTCTGAAGCGCTGTCTTAGAAAAATATTTGTGTAAATTGAATCTTTTCTTTGTAAATAACAATTATTTTAATGTTTAATTAGAGTGATGTAATGAAAAGCATAGAGTGAAAAATCAGTACTTTCGATACCAATTGTATTCATATGCTTATCAAGCAATGCCTACACAGTTGAGGTTCATTCTGTAACTTTACAAAATCATGTAATAAGACTAAAATTTAGGGCAGAAGAAARGAAGAAGAAGTCATGTCAGTGGTGAATAAATACATCACAAAATTTTCATTTGAAAAATATATGCTTTCAGTTACCAATCAATGTATTCCTTTCAACACAAACTAAAAATTCATAGGTAAATTGTCCCAGTCTGATCTTGAATTCTGCTTGTGCAAGAAATTCTGATGTCTTGGTTTTTTTCCTCCCTCTGAAGTAAAATAGATAAAACTAAGCTCGAGATGCAAACTGTTCTCCCTGAGAAGTTTGCTCAGTGTTTTCATCATTTCTGAGTAGTGGGTGTTGGAAGGGAGGGGGAGAGTTTGCACAGTTTGTGCAATCACCTTTCTTCTGAAATGTGACTTACGATATGCCCTTGAAGGTAAAGGGCACGTACCGCCAACTCTTCACCAGTCTGAACCCTAGAAAGTTAATTTGGGGATTCTGTGATACAGCTCAGGGGAATGGGTTTGCTTGTTGGTTGTTTTTTGTTTGGTTTTTTTTTGCTGGCTGAAATGTAGTGGAGACTCAGTCTGACAACTGATACAATGCTCAAAGAGAAAGTATTTTTCTCTATCAAGGTGATATTGCTATTTAACATATCTCTTAATTTCAGGCTACGACAACTGTTTCCAAACTGTATGACTGTTTTCTCAGTGAAGCCGAGATGAAATAAGGCAGCTGTTTTAAAAACAAGTATCACAGGAATAAAACATGGCCTCCAGTTGTGGATACAAGGGGGGCACTGTTTAGTATTCTTCTCTTCCTCAATTGTTTTTAAAGGCTAATGAAAGCCTAAGGAGACACTCTGACAGTCACACTAGCACAAATCCCTATTATTGCTCTGATGATGAGCCCTGATGCTCGAAATTTTGCATGCTGCATCTTTGTTGCCTTCTGTAAATGCTACAAATAGCAGGAAGGGATAGATAAAATGACACAGATGCTTTAATTATGATTTGATTACAGAGCAACCAGAGGAGTCTATTCTGAGGAATATGCAATTAGAGAAAATTCTGAGCACTATCTAACCTTCCGAAATTAAAATTAACTGGGATTATTTGAACAGGGTTTTGATATTTCTGAAAGAATATCATTCCTCAAGGATCTTGCAGCTCTTGTGTGATAGGTCCTCTCTAGCTTAGCAGATGGATTTCAGGGTAACACAATGTCATCTTCCTCAGCTGGTTTGCTTCACCTAGCAGTCCCATCTTAGTATCCCTTGCTGGTCACGTGCAGGAGGGTGACGCAGAACCTGCATTTCATCTGGAAGTAAGCAGCCATCCCTTGGTTGAAGCACAAAAAAAGGAAGAGCAGTTTAAGCATTCCTGGATCATCTTTCCATATCTTCTCTGTGAAAACAGAGTTTTTCAATCTCACGAGCAAGAAAATTAGAGTTGTGCAAACTTGTTATGCAGGTTCCAAAGGGAAGGCGTACATGGAAAATTCCAAGTCTTTTCCTCTTGCAAACTATTTAATAGCAGAAAGCTATATGATTAAATATGTTAAGCTTCTTTGTGGGCTTAAGTGGTACAAATGACTTGAATTTAATTCCATTGATTTCAGTAGCTGTCAAACATGAGCAGAATTCAAAATCCGTCCCAGAATTGAATAGCAGCATGCCTTCAGCCTCAAATGTAAAGACACTTAAATCTTATGGAAGTTCCATTCTCAGATAGTAATCATCCTTTCTTCACTTTCCTGAAATGAGCTCACCTATTTGACAGGCAGCATCAGCCTGGAGACCGGTATCAGGCACAGAGCTGATAAAGCAATGGGTTGCACCTGCTAGCTGCAGGAACAGCGAGGTGAGGGCACAAGCAGATYAGGAGCCTTTCAGGTTGCAAACAGCACCATGTACACATAATGATGACAGTAGCTGTGAATAAGTAATGTTTTACTTACCTTTCCTCAATGCTTAGCATGCTCATTTACCAGTAGTAGAGGGTTTTTTTCTTATTTTCTGTAGAAGCTAATATTTAAATATTTATCACTTACGCTTGAAAATCATACTTCAAGTGTAATGTCAGTTACTCTCCCTGAACTACCGCTCTCCAGCCTGAAAGAACAGGACCTGCCGGGGCCCTCCTGGGCTCTAGTTTGGGATGCAGTGTTTGCTTTGGAGCTGGAGTGTGGCAGCAGTGGAAAGGAGAAAGACTCGTACTTCAGTGAGCTTCACGAGACCTGCTATTCCAGCTGTTCATAGAGGCCATGTGAAACTGTGCTTTGTTGATCTTGATGCCTGGATGCTCTGTGCATGGATGGAGAGTTGTGAGAGTGGCACCAGCTGGTTTCATTCATCTCCCTGACGGGTCTGTTCTGAAGACTGACCTTGCTTTTGACCTTGCTTACCTTCAACAGCAGCGGATGCACCTGACCTGACACTGAATGTGGCCAGCATCGCTGAGGATAGATGGTGTTCAAGACACTTAAAGAATTACTGTTCTTTCTGAACAGGTGCTGAGCACAATTAAGCTTAAGTTTAGCTAAAGATCAGCTGGATTCAGCAGCCTGTCAGTCTCCTTTGTCAATTGTAAGGGCATTTTCTAGTGTAGTGCCTTCTTTATTTATTTTAACGTTTCTTTTTAAGAGCCTTCAAACCCTCCAACTTCAAAGCATTTCTGTTCCTACTGACCCATGTGTATTTCACAGGGATAAAACCTCTAGCTAGCAACTTAGGGATGATTTGTCAAGGGTCACTTTAATAAATTAGGTTATTTATTTTCTGCCTGAAATACCCTGGTTGGTGACTAAGAGAAACTTTGTATTAAGCTGTGGAAAGCAGAATGAGGTTGTAATGCTTTGATGTGGAAATGCTTAAATGGCAAAAAAAAAAAAAAAAAAAAAAAAAAAAAAAAAAAAAAAAAAAAAAAAAAAAGGTGTTATTGATAGAGAAAGCTTACTTAAAGTATCTAGGGACAATTTATATAAACCAAATATAGATTATACTGTAAAGATTATAGATTTTGATAATAGCCCTTTAAAACTTTAATATTGGACATCATAAAAAGGTCAAAATCAAATTATTTTCTTGAACTGTTCTGCAGATAGTTACAAACTCAGTCCTTTTTAAAAATAAAGATGTATTTGATATCAATGATAGAGAAATTAATATTGCAATAGATGTACAGTAAGATTTTTGTTTCCTCATACCTATTACAAAGCCATTCTTCATCAACAAACTTACTGAGCTGACTGTTAATTTTTCTGGAATTAAAAGGCTATAGTGAATTTGCACTATGTTCATCTTGCTTAATGAAGACTGTTATGTAAGAGTCGCTTCCCCTTAGCTGATTGAATTGTATTTCCCATGCCATTTCTTGCTTTCCATGCTGCTTATAGATTAGCAAAACAGAGTTTGCTGTATTTTCTTCTTGTATTTATTCTTGAGGCTTATTAGCACAAAGTAGCTCTGAGCCATGGCTTGGACACCAGAGATTCTGAAAGCCTCAAATAGCCATAATAATGGAGTTGGATGAAGGATGCTGGTTGCCATGGGAACAGTGCATGTGCCACACAAGATAATGTAACTGCTGTAGTGCAGAGATCTGTGCTGCATGTTGATTGCAAGATTTCTTGAATTCCTTATAAATTTTGTGCTTTGTGCTGTGTGTTCCACCTAGCAAGTGAGAGAAGCTTGTCAGCTGGACTAAATCCAGAGAGATTTTTCTAATTTGAAAAAAGTTGACATTTGCATGTGAGGGGAGAAGAAGGGGTCAGAACTACTTGAGAATATTGTTAGGTTCACAGCCTTTCCTTGTTGAGTTGACAGTGTCCTAACTGTTGTGTTAAATCGGAGTTAATGAAGTGTTGGAACTGAGGCACTACAGGTGAGTGCCCTGAGTTAAAAGTGACCATAGAAGGCCTTAGGAAACTGAACCTTCACCTGTATAATGTTTTGTATGGTGGCTTGTCACCTGGACACCTGCACAGTATCACAGTTCCGCAGTGTACCTCTTCATTACTTTTGTTGGTATGCTGCTGAGAAGTTCATTTTTGTTCCAGCTTGTCGAGGATGAATCTAAGTAGTGGCATAGCTGTGCAAAATATTGTGATTAAGAAATACCACACTCATTGACAGGCAAGAGGATGAGTGCAGTATTGGTCACTTCACCAAACTGGGGGAAGGTAAAACATGCAGGTTTTAATTTGGAGGAATTCTGTGTGAGCGAGGTTGGAGCTTCTTTCTTCTTTAAATGTATGAAAATCACACCTTTCAGAGTGGCAGGGTCTACCAGGTTAGCGTAGTACTAGTGGGCTGCTAAAATTGTCTGCAATCTTGCATAAAAATGAATGAAGCAGGACTGGTTTTGCTATAATTCTGCAGCCTAAGTTTTCTGGGTCCTGGAATAACAGAGAAACTCTAGTAATTGTCCCAATAGCCCAGATCCCCACCGGCATAGACCAGCAAAGGTCTGTCAGTGGTTTACTTAGTGAAGCGCTGCTTCGCTGCAGGTAAGCCCTGGCAGGTGATCTCAACAGAGGCTCATATTCTGCTTCAGGATCCTGCTTCCTTTACTCAGATGAGATCTCTAGGCCACGTTTGTTCCTCAGTGAAAGGCAGTTGGGTCCACTATTGCTCAGGATGATTGTGCAGATGAGATTATGCAAATTAAAACTGTCCTCCTAGTGTTACCCCCCTGGGAAGGGTGATGCCAGAAACTCTTGCTTGCCTTCAGCAGGATTGCTGGCAATTGGCCACTTGTCCTCTCTCTAATAGTAAAAGTCATAACTTCCCCAGTGTTAATGTTACTGAATCAAATCTGCCGCTCCCCTCCTCCCAAGTTGTATGTGGGGATACATACCCTTTAAATTTTTTCTTAGGTCTGCTTTCCCAAATTTTTCACTATGAGGACTTTGTGTCAGAACATAAATTTCTGGCAGCTATTAAAAAAACCCCAACAACAAAAAACCATGCTGTTGACACCTGACACTTATTGGAAGGTCTCTGCTTTTTTGTTTATATCTTCTTTTAGTCCCTGGAAAAGCTCCTGTTAGAGAAGATACTGTGTAATTATTGATCTTACAGGGTTTTTGGAGATGATTTATATTGTTTCATACCTAACTTGTGCTTTTTGAATCTCTGGGTGTTGTCTGAATCTACCTTAAAAGTATCAGAACTTTAGCAACTGTGAGTTAGTGAGGTTTTCTGGGTCTGCTCTAATAAGATACTTATCTTGAGGGAGAGATGGGTAACTTAAAATATATGTGAGGTGTTATTTTTCAGAAATGTGTCTGAGAGGACATATTTAGAAATACTAGGCTATTGTGCCCTCTGGGCATCATTTGCCGGGTTGTGTGACTTTGTTCATCAGTACAGGCCATCTCAAATGTGGTACTCGGATATCCATTCAGTTTATTCTTGACTACTATTTCTGTTTTTTTTCTTGACTACTATTCCTGGTTTTAGATCCTACCACCACATCCCAGCAGAGTACCTAGTTTTATTGCCAATTCAAAAAACTAATTGTACAGGATCAGCGTCTCTGGAGTTCTTCTGGGTTTTTTTGTACAGCCAAGACCAACTGAGATATCATCTAAGATGCCTGTTTATAACCAAGATGCCTACTTTGTAATGTATAGACAGTTACATTTTAGACCACTTAAACATAGTAAGGGACCAGTGRCACTGCACTCTGATATGTTTAATTAAAGCCATTAGTTTGTCATTTCTTTTGTAACCCTTTAATATTTTCTGGGATTATATAGTAATTCGTGGGAGAAATCCTTAGTCTTTTTTGAAACAAAATATATGTTGAATTTAGTAAGTGAACTAATTAGTGAACTTGGACATCAGACATCGCCTTAGATATTAGTAAGACTCCTGCCTGAGTGAAACCTGGCTGTAGTGGTGTCAGTCACCCACCAGTTTGGCTAAGCCCTTCCTGCTGCCCCTAGTTTGAGTAGTGCCTCTCGTGCCCTGTCGGCACTTTGCGTGCAGCTGTCTTGTGAATGAAGACTGGGACCTTCTGCCGGGTGTCCAGGGATTAGCTGATTAGGTTTGCCTGTGTGTGTGTATGTATACATATAAATACACACACATTGCACTGTGTGTTTGTGTGTATATATGTGTGTGTATACACTCTACAGTTCTTATCTTTTCCTACTGTCAGTTACGCTCCTGCTGTCATTTGACGATGTTTAAGATGATTGCTTGGATTAGAAAGTGCTTCAGTTAGGATAAAAGTGAACAGACTGGAACTGAATGTCAGTTCTAACTTTTGTTTTGGCCTATGCTGTGCACCCAGCTGGAAATGGCTTGTCACCATAACAAGGTGGTAATATGATTCTGAATGAACATGTAGCAGTGGCACAGTTATTGATTGTCATTTGTTTGTCCTTGGACTATCTGGTACTGTCTTGGTACTATCCCGATTTTAAAGAAATACTCGGCTTTTAAGTATGGGCACATGTATGAATGTCTATAAATACATAGAGCAGCCTGGCTCGAAGTGCCCATGAAGAATGCTAGTGAATGTGCTTACTCTTTGTGGTGTTTTATGGTGTTGATGTCTGTAAGTCTATTGCATTGCCCCCAGGAATTTTCAATGTCAAAATGGTGCTGAATTTGATAAAGGCAGGGACTGAGTTTATAGAACGATAACTTTTCAACTTGCATCTTTTCTGAACAAAGTAGAGTTTGAGGGGCTAGATGACAAACACACGTGAAAGACAAGGGAATCTGCTGCTGTCATTCTATGGAAAACCATCTAGGTTACCAATGTATCAACTTTCATGTTATCCCTTAGGTGGCTTTTCTTGGTTGAACTCCACTGAATCTGAAAGCTGCTGCTGATTGCTAAGGTCTTGTGTAGCATCTAGTGTACAACATTCTGTAAATCTACCTTGTTTACTGTACTAAAGCTGTAGGAATTGAGTGATTATAAAGTAACAATTAACAGCCTGTAGCTGAATAGATTTTAGGAGTGCAGGTCTGATAAGAAATGCAGCTGCCGCCCCCTCCCCTATCCTGCCAAAACACCCCAAATCCACAAAAACTCTGGCATGTAAGATGGTTGCTGGATTGAATACGATAATGTTCCAATAATCAACCTGTGTAGTTGAGAAGGGAATAAGAATGAATATTTCCGAAGAAAACAGCAGGAAAGTGAGCCAAACGCTTACCTTGGAAAGGTCAGTGACTTGAATGGATCAACAGTAGTTTTTACTAGTTGTGAATCTGGCCCTGGCATCTAGGTCCTCTAAGGAGTAGAGGAAGGATTTTGCTGGTTTTTTGAATACAAGCAAATGGAGACTGTCTATGGTTTATCATTCAGAACTCCCTTTTCAAGTGCTCATAGCAGCCTTTAAGCCTTCAAGAGGAAGCAGCAATACCTGACAGTGCATAGATACATGTGGTACAATTTCATCTTCATGGCTGGCTGAAAAAGGAGATTGATGGTTCCGCTTCACAGCGACACTCGGAGGACTGTGAGGAAGATTGTTTTCCCACATTTGCATTCAGCTACTCTGAGTATATCAATTTCCACTGAGCATAAGGGTGATTTTGATTATACACGCCAAGAGTTTCCAAGGAGGCACTAGATTTACAAAAGCAGTTGCCAAGGGTCTCCAAGGGACTTGACAGATTTACAGACTGATGATAYACTACTAGTGTAGTCTCAATGGAAATTGGATTTGATATAAATAATAAACAATTGGAGGTGCTCAAGGACAATGTTCAAAAGCAATTTAGAGAGGCCGTGGAACATTTTGATTTGTCTCAGTATAATTCCTCCCACAAAAGGGAGTTGAACTGTGACTACTGGAATTTATTTGTTATAGCTTTATACTTTTTTTGTATTGAAAATTGARCTTCAGCATTATATTCCCCTTCTGCCTTTCTTTATGCAGATTACATAAAAAAAAAAGGGTAGTTTATGAAGATAAAATCTTTGGGGTGGGGAAGGTTTAAATGAAAATTACCAAAGAATGGTTTTTATTTTAAAAGAGTATGTATATCTTAGCCAAAGCAGTTTAGTAATGGACAAATATGGGCTTGGGAAATGCTTAGATGGACCTTTGAAAAGCTTCACAAATTTCCTAGATAATTTTTTTAAAGTCTATTTTAAAAAACCACACTATTATTTGCAGATCACGTCTGTGCCAGCACTGACAGTATTAGAAAGGCAACCCTATTTAGTTTGTTCTTTTGTTCTTTATATAAGGACTTGTTGCCTTGTCTTCTGAGTAACACAAAAGCTATTTTATTTCTGAGGAACAAATGCTTTCTGAGTGAATTCTGTAAGATACTGGTTTTCTTTCATGAGGCCACTATATTTTCCTTTTGCTGCTATTTTTGAAGTTGTAGAAAATTGCAACAGAATTGCATTGCAGGGGCAGAGCTGCTTACATCATGATTTGCTTCAAGTGGTTAAAGAAAAGAATTGCTGAGAGGTGCCTGAGATATGGCAGCTAACTATGTGAATGTCCATGTACCTGCTAGTTAAAAGCCACGTGTATTGTGGCTACAGATGAATTCTTTTCATTTATAGATGTACTGATGATAGAGATGAGATGGGGGGCAAGGCAATAATCTTCCTTGTTTAGAGGTTATATAGATGTTGTCTTGAAATGCATTGTATTCAGGCTCCCTCAAAAGCTATTGCAGCTTATTTTTTGCCACAACATATTGGGGGGATTAATCGCATTCATGTATTTACAGTCGAGATTAGCTGCTTCCTCGCTCCATGCAGACAGTCTAAAAATCATATTGATGATGGGTAATACTGGTAAACATGTAGTAAGGCGAACAAAAAAAAGTGTGCAGATTTATGGGCAGTTTTCTTCCTAGGGGGTGACAAAGGTGTGCAGATTGAGGACAGCTAAGCTGCTAGCAAATGCGCTCCTATTGTTGAAGCACAGAATAAGGAAAAATAGCTGCAATTGCACAAAGATATATCAGTTGTACTTCCCTTGTGGATAGAAAGACATGTAAATAATTAACACTACAAAGGAATGGGCACAATGAAAAGCATCTAATGTTATCCTCTGGTGTCCTCTTTGGAAAGCAGATGAAAACTATCAAGGCCCAACTCCCTGCCTGCCTTGCTACACATAGGAGGCTTTTGGCAACAGTGGAAGAAGCAGTGGTGAAATGATTGCTGCTTGGTGCTGCAAGGGTGGTTGCTCCTGCTTGGACTCTTTGGGATTAAAGAATGACCAAGGAACATAACTGTGGACATTTTTTGTCCTTCATGCACCATTTTGTTCCACTTGGTCTGCTACGTTTTGGCTGGATGGTAATAAGCAGGTCTGCTCTAAGTAATTTAGCTTTCCGCAGCAGGTGTGGGATTTGGCACTGGGCCCCTTGAAGAAGTTAGGTCTGAGAGAAGAGCTTGCAGCTGAAGAGCTTTGAATAGCAGCAGGTAACAACCTCAAATTGCAGTACCTCAGACTTGTCACTGTTTCTTGCTTGCTTCTGGATTAGGAGTGTAAGCAGGCAAAAAATTCTGAGTTGAGGAATGCTGTAGCCATTTGAAGAAAAAAAAAAAAAAAAGGGCAAACAAAAAACCCCCTAAGAATTGTTGTTTAAGAACTAACATTGGGTCAGAATGAGGAACACAAGTGATTATTAGACTTAGCATCTGGCAAGTGTGTCAGCCTATCTTGTGTCTGAAAGCAAAATGTATGGCTGTCTCCAGATAGTTTTATTCATCAACGCTGTATTCRTGCACTGCAGCAGAAAATGGCTGGTGTAAGAAGATTTACATGGGTACCATACATTCTGCTTTACTTACTTACATTATCAATGATTATGCTTTGTTGGTTTCTATGTGAAATACATTGTGAGCCTATCTGTAGATTCACTACATTCACTTGTCTTTTCTACTGGGCTGGGCTAGTTAAGATCACACTGCTTTGTTTATTTTTTTTCTAAAGGCATTTGCTGTGTTTGTGTGTGAAGTAATTGTGTAGTAGTTTATCTTCTGTGAGTGTTTGTAACGAGATTTATTCTGTAGCTATGAATGTTAGTTGTACAGCAGTTTTTCTCCATGATGTTCCTACCTTCAAGATGGAGGATTTATGCACAGCCGCTAGAAATGAGTGTTGCTTTTCCAGCAGGAAGCGCTTGTAGTGGAAATCAGGGAGCTGGAAGAGGGGGTGGAAGTGTAAATGAGAAAGCCAGGGGATCTTTGCAGAAAGCCATAGCTCCACTGACCTTGATACTCTTACAGTAGTGGGACAGTGCAGCGCTGTGCATTTAGGCACAGTTATGGGAAGCATAAAATGTTGACTGGATGACAGCTGGGCAGCCATGACATTTTGTGGGGGAGGGTCCTTATTTTCATCAGGAAAGCTGAATCGATTATTGTTCTGTCTGGAGGATAGGTATCACAAAAGAATGCTGCTTCCACTTTTTTTTTTTTATAGGATTAATTCAGTCCCAGCTACCTAATGTCGCTGTTGCTTCCACAAAGTATTTCCACTTCTAGAACAGCAAACTAAAATAATCTGCATTCAATTAGAACAAGGCTCTATATTTTGTTTGAATAATGATGACAGCTTCCTTAAAATCGGAGGTGAAATTCCATCACTGGTTGGATGTGCAGAGGAATCTGAAATGCATAATATACCATTGAATGAGTTGTGTTTGAGGATGTCTAAACTGTCTTGCAAATAAATGTCTCCAACATCATGGTTTATTTCTAGGGAACTTTATTTAGCAGGAGCATGAGTTATCTCTGCCATGTAGCAGTCAAGATTCACAGTTTTTGTGAAAGATCTACTACTACAGGAATAAAGACATCCTTTGTTTACAGGAGAGGGGAGGGGGGAAAAGCACCCTTCAGGCTGTTGTTTATAGCTGCTGACATGTGATAGAACACGAACATGCCTTTGCTTGTGGAATCTCAGATTGGCATCTTTACAGGGAGGGGGAATCATCAAGTGTAGCTTAAAGCTGACAGTTTGTCATCTTGCAGTGATAAGCCCTAAAAAGAGCTGTTATATGCACTGGAGTATGTTACGCATAATAAAAATTGAATACTGGAAGAGTTAGAAACGGTAGTTTGTATTCAGTAGCTGAATTATGCAAGGTATGGAGTGCTGTCTTGTGTGGAACATTCGCAGTTAATGCGAATTTCTTTGCTAATAAAAGGCTTCAAGATTTGGTCCAATGGATCTTAAAAATGGTAGTGCTATTTGTGGATATGATTGGCAGATGTAATCCCTTTCCTGCTCTCATCTACATCTTTCCTTTCCTAGTCTGTGCCAGCCATTAGACCAAAACATAATTAAATCTAGTCTTTCAGAACCAAAGTAGACATTAATCATTCAGGGTACTTTTTTCTTTTTCTTAGAAGTCTAAGGAAGATAGACACCTTAATCCTACTGAAATGCACACATAGCTATTTTTGGCTCCTTTGAAAAATTCGGCCACATTATTTAATATAATCCAGTGGTGATCTTTTATCAACATTCTTTTAATGACATATAAATCTTTGACATTCCCTKTGCAAATATTGTGAATGAATTGGAAACATCATGTAGAGTTTAAAAAATAATGCTACCGTAGTTGGTTTTTTCTTATATATTAGTTGTAAGAAATAGACAAGCCTTACTCTTTTCTGTCTTTTTAATTGTACCACTTGATACCCACAAATGCTTCCATAGCATAAGAGAAACCAACTTTCCTCCGTTTTCCCCTTATCTTTCATTGAGGTAAGTGATGACTTGCTGATAGCAGTTGCACAAGCTTTCTTTTTCTGAACAAACCTGAAAAACCAGAACAGACTATAAAAATGTACAAAGTAGCATTGGCCCTTCTAAAGCATGGCAAGCAAGTAAAAATTTTGCCTTCCTAAACCATGTACCAGCCTTGCCCTGAATGTAGTTATCCCATAAGGTTATTAGGAGAGTTTGATACACGTGCTGGTGTGTCCCTTTTAACAGGTGGCCATGTAAAAGGTCATATGGTTTGAAGATAGGAATGATGGAAGTCTAAAACTGGTGATATCTTAGTGTAGCCTAACCTCTACTGGTTGGAGGCACTTCAGTGAACATTTACATCAGTAGGAAATAATATCTGGAGTTTATTTGCTCTATTTTTAAAAAAAAAAAAAAAAAAAAAAAAGCAGGAGAATTTATTCTTCCTTCCTCGATGGAAAGCTTTATCCACAGCAGCTGTCTTAGTATAAACAATTAAGCAAGAGAAGCTGCAGTACTTGGGCCTGACACTTCTTCCTTCTTCTCTTAGGGTCTCCGAGCAGTGTGCCACCTTTAGAGATGTGGTGGGTGTCATGAAATCTCATGGTACACAGTCATAGAAAGTTTAGATTGGGAGAAGCCTCTGGAGGTCATCGGGTCCATGCATGTGCACTGCGTGAGCTGATTTTTTTTATTTGTCTACATTTGAACAGTTTATAGAAAAATTTGTACAAATCATGTCACCAGGTTGCTCMCTTTCTCTGCTTCTTCCAAGTTGATCGTTGAAAGCAAATTTTATAGCTATAGGGAGATGAATATTTCTGTCCTTACTGCAATAACTTTRTAGTATGGTGTGCTGTTTGTTTGTTTAGGCTTGTTAAAATTTGCTCCATTTAGCCTAATGCCTCCTTCAAAGTAACATGAGCTCCCAGTGGAAGCTGAGGATATTCACCGCTTAACAGAACCAAGCCCTCCGTTTGCACAACCCCTGCAGTCTGGCAGTGTATTTGGAGTAAGTYCACTATGACTGCTTTAGATTGGCTTAGAGCTAAATCAGAGGAGAGAGCACTTCACTCTATCTGTGCTGCACAGATAAGAACTAATAGTTGTCTGTGAAGAAATCTGACTTGTTTCGCCACTTGTTATTTTATTACACTCAAAGGGGTATACAGTTAAYTTCTGTGCATTATTCTTTACAAGTCCCCATTTCCTGGTTAATACCCGGAAGATACGGCTTCAGAGGAGCCAGTATATGTTGCTCATATTCAGTATTGTGCAATCCAGAAAGATTTCTTTTCTTGTGTAGACAAGATGCAAGGAATCTGTTATTATCTAATAGGCAGAAACAGAATTTTTTTTTTTCCCCCTTAGGAAAATGAATGCATTTTAGAAAGGAGGTGATTAGTAAAGAATAAAGAAATGTGTAGGAATATAAATCATAGCTGCTTTATTTCAATCCAGGTTTTATGGTATTGGGTTCTGGGAAAAATAAAAGAACTTATTGTGTGTGTGTGTTGGTATGAACAGGTGCAGCAATTGCTTCTGAAATGAGTCCAAGCAAGTAACATTAAGTCCTCATTTTACACCTCACTGAATGCTGTGCAAAGAGCAGAACTTCCCAGCAGCATAAGCAGATATAATTCCATTGATAGCTTTGGCGCTGAGCCTATTCACTTAAATCAGTGAAGTAGTATCTGCTCATGCCTCAGTAAACAAAACCTATTATGTTATATAGGTCAGTATTTGTTTTGGGACAGTTCTCAGTCTTTTGAATGCTTTCCCTTCCAAGGTTAACTCTGTGTTCCCAAAAAGAGCTTGTATTTCTTCAGCCTCCCATTTCTGAGGCTGGAAGAATTGTGGGACCCCTATTGTCTTACTTCAGTTGAGACTTTTGAGGTCTGTATAATGGGAAAAGCATTTTACTTCCAAACTTTCAGMGTTTCAGTCAAGCTCTTGGTGTGAGGGGAAGGGTTCACAAGATAGATGGATGAACACACTTGCAGGAGTGAAGCATGAGGGACAGTTTTAGTTCCTTTAGAAATACTGCGACTCTGTAGGACCACAGTGTTCCCAGCTTGAAACCTAGAAACAAAGTGGTTAGGGAACCTTCCTAAAGCCAAATGCTACTATGGTGAAATGTGGACAGCTTTGCTTCTGTCTCGGTGAACGAGAGTCACTGGAAAATTGTCTGTGTAGTCACCTTTAATTGGTAAATAGAAAAATAGTTTTAAAATCCATGAATTTACAATACTGAGTTCTACAAACTCATTGTTCACGGGGTAGAGTGGTGGTTTGGTCACAGTTATAACAGCCTCTTGTGAATGAAGAACTGCCTTGGGATTCTCTGTGGCAGATAAGGAGATATTCTGCCTGCTGTCTACTTCTTCYTGTCCTTCTCTTGCCATCCAGGTACCAGGGACAGTGGAGGGAGTGGAAGGGATTTTTCTGCTGTATTCCCTATGCCTGTAGCTATTATCTAGGAGCTCTGCAATGAGGGGTGTGTTGCTGGTCAGTGGTCTTGCATTAGGCTCAGCATTTTTTTCAGAAATGTTGGTACTGAATATTGTCTCTTGTTTTGTCTTATTTTAAAATTCATTGAAGTAAGATCATCTTCTGAATTTTTCTGTTAGTTTTCCTAGTCACAGTAACCACAAAAGTGCTTACTAGGGTTCTCACACTTAATTGCTGTGAAGCCTTGAACCAGTCGTTTAAGATCTCTGCTTTTTTTTTTTTTTTTTTTAATTGAAGCATTTGTAGTGAGGCAAAAAAAGGACGTTTAGCCCTCCCCAGTAAATGGAACCATCTCCTCCCTTGCAGGTCTCTCTTGGAACCATGCCTCTTTGCTTTCATGAAAGCTTTCCTCTTGGTATCGCCATAGCATAGATAGAAATTTGAGAGAAGAAGCGGAGCTATTTTTGGCTTGCTTATAAACAACAGAATGGTTAAGCAATTTGTATGCAGACCCAAGTAAAACCAACAATACAGAACAGCCCCCAGCAAATATTATTTTCAGCTATACCATATAAGTAATATAGCTGTGAAGAGAAAAAACTGTGGGGGAGGGTGAAGGACCATACCTGCCTTTTTTTCAAAGGGGTCTTGCTCAAGTACGCAGCTTTTTGGTTGCTGCGGTCAGACAGCTAATAACAAAAAGGAAATAAGACTGAGGGACATTATGACATCTCTAACCTATCTTAGGAGACACATAGCAGAGATGACCATCCAGCCCACATCTCCTGGCACTCGGTCTTACTGGCCAGAGCAACTTTGCCTTGTATATGGCCCTGATTCAGCTATGTTAAACTTCTTGGGTGTTACCTTAATTTCAAGCATGTGCTTAAATCTCACTAGTTTAAAAAAAAAAGTGCAGAACTAGATTTAAAGAGGGAAAATGTGTAATTCTCATCAAATATTGATTTAAGTTATGAAAAAATACCATATTTTGCCTGTGCCATCACTGCTGTATATATTTAATAAAAAGAAAGGTAATGCTGTACTACAGAAAGCTGTGTTGTCTTAGAGCTTGAGAAGGCAGCAGTTATTTGCTTCACATTTAGAAGGTGACATTCCCAGCTAGATAGCCTAGAAAATTGTTTTCAAAAAGTAAGAAAAATTAGTTTAGGAGGGCTAGTGAACATCCAGCACTCTCCTTTGCAACAAATTGCCAAGTACCTGGCACTACATGACACTATGACAAGTGTTCAGCCTGGGGAGTGGTGACAAGTGATGAGCTATTCAGAACATCTCTTCCCTTTCAGATCTCAGGTGAGCTTGCAGAGCTGCCGCTACAAAATTCACATGTTTGGGGCTTTTCTGGAAATTGATAAACTGAGCAAGGATGTTCTATTGGCATACAATAAACATGGTACCTCACAATACTGCTGTCTTTGTTTTTCTGTTTTTAAAGAAGTGCTTTTCATAGCATGTTGTACTCATTTCCAAATTGTTTGAAGTTAATGGACCCTGAGACATAACCCAAGGATAGAAAGATTTTTTTGTAATTTGGGGGCTTTTTGTAGCAGTTTTCATGTGTGTCAGTTTCTCCCCCCCCCCAAGGAAGCTGTTTTGTAATTGGCATTTGCAAATCAGTTTTTTTTGTTTTATTTTTGCTCTTAAATATGACAATGCGACTTATAAAAACAGTGCAAAGGGAAATGATGCCAAATTCATTATTTCAAAATACATAGGACTTTTGCTTCCCTTTAGATTTGTTTGTCAGAAGCTAGTATTTGGCACTATTATTCATGTGGCTGTGGGACTTTCTTTTTAGCTAAGGTTGGAAACTTTTTAATGGGAGGTAACTAAACACTACCAACTTGCTGCTGTAGGCTGAGGGAAATGAGCTTTAATGTGCCATTGGAATTCTCTCTGGGTTTCTGACCAGCATTTCAAAGAGAAAGTGTCCTCAGAGCTTTACTCCTGTGATTTCTATTGAGTCCAGCTATTGTTGTGGTGGGATTCTGGGAGCTGAAAAAGAGCATAAAAATACCTGTAGAGCAGATACATGAGCAATAAGGCTTATAATTATGTTGCTCATTATTAAGTTTGTTCTTTGATTTAACAGCTTCCTAGAACCTGGGATACGCTACCAGTCACATCTGGGGTAGAATTCATCAGCTGTTTGTTAGAAAAGAAGAACTACAGATAGACAGAATGCAATTACCAAAGCTGAAATTTTGCCAAGGCTCTGGATTTACTTTTCAAAAAGTGCCAAGGCATCTTTCACAGTTACAAATTATGACACCTTTTGGATGGGACACAAGGATAGGCTTATTGTGAAGAATATGGTTGTAGAAATAATTTGCCTAGCATATAAATAGCATCTGCATGTGGTAGTATTCCTCAAGAGAAGAGAGAGAGACAGTTGAGCTGCCAAGCAGTACTGATAAATTGTATCTGAAAAGAAAAAGTATTGGTTACAGGAGGATATAGGTAATTGGTACCATATGTTGTTCCAAGCTTCTTTCTTCAACTGAGCAGTCATGTATTACAGTGCAAATAACTGAAACTGCTTCAGACTCATCTGTAAGTTATTTTGCCTGCCCAATGATAGCCTTGAGTTCTTTGGGACTGTGAAGGCCTTCTCCAAAAATCTTGGTTATTCACTTTCTCAGATAGAACAGTGGCATTGACTAAGCTAGAGAAATGATAGACAAAGACAAACCCCACTTGTGAGGCTGTTGAGCATCATGAAGCAAGCAATACTTTGAATGTTGATATCAAATACCTATATAATATTTAGTAGGTGGTAACTGTAAGAGAAGATTGTGATGGAAAAAGGAGTTTCCTTCAGTTCTATAGGAATGTATGCTACTCCCAAGATCTCTGTAAAGAAAAGAGGGTGAAATGGGATAAGAGGCAGAAATGAGGAATGCTAGAAGAAACACGGGAGTGTGTGTACTGCATAAGGGATGGACTGTTAAACGATGCTGCAAAGAAGAGATCTTTTCCAGAAAGTTTAGTCAAGAATAAAGTGCTTTTTACTTGTAGGTAGGGAATGCTCAAGTACAAATGAGTATTCGGATTTTTACATGTAAATTTGACCTCTGGCTTTCTGAAGGCCAATGGAACAGGACTTGGCAAACCCCAGGAGGCACATTAGCAGTGAACACTGTCCAAATGACATTTCAAACACTAAATACAGTTACTCGCTCTTCTCTTATACCCCATCTGTCATTGTTCTGTCTGTCTAGCTAATTTCCTGGAGTCTTGTGATATGACAGTGTATTTATCCTCATCACAGACTTATTCACTTATCTAAGATGTCCAATTTGGATGAGTGAAGGAATATTGCTGCAGTGTAATTCTCCGCTGTTTAAGAGATAAGCTTCCAAAATCTCAGTGTGCTCCCCTGAAGTAGTTAGGGTAGTATCTAGGACCTCACCTATAAATCAGTTCTTGACCCTATGCCTTATCATTAAAAGCAAAAAATTATTTGTCTTCAGGATTTGAAAACTGATAAGTCTGTGCTATAGTAGAGGATCTGTCTTGCTAATTCTGGCACCTATATACCTCTAATCCTGTTAAAATCTCATTCTTCTTTCATGGTCATTGCACATGAGCTCCTAAATTACTTTTTTCCCTTTCCATAATTCTTTTGTTGTTTTCTCGTCACTGCTTCTTGTAAATTTTTCCCACTTGGCATGGTATCATAAAATGAGCATGCTCTCAGGCCTTACAAGGGGCTGACATGATCCTTCCAGCCTGGAGAGAGCACAGCCAGCGTGTGAGCTGTCTGGAGGATAAGTAGTTGTTTCTGTTGCATTATCTACTACACGCACTCAGATGCTGCTCCTCTTTGGAGATCTTCCCAAATTCAGCAAGAAACAGGGACAAGCTAGCACCTTTTGAACAGAACCAATAGGTGAATAAGTATATGCAGGCACTGGAAATTCAGAAAACTAAGGGATTTCTTACACCACAAAACACCAGCTCTTTCTTACTACAGTATATAGTCATCTCTGGCTGCTGCCATGGTTGTCCTATCCAAACATGGAGAGGATTGTCTGTATGGATATACACTCTGCCTCTTAGTATTGCTCTTGCTCACTTTTTTTTTCCATCACTTCAGGATTCCCAAAGAGCAAGGGGGTGAAGAATTGCAATCCCAACTGTCCCAAGGAGGAGTTAATCTTCTCCTACTGTGATGTGTTTCAGAAGTATGAAGTGGAAGAAGGGAAGAATAAGAGCTGAGCTGAGTTTCAGAAATGCTCGTTCTTTAGACTTTTATCAACAATGTAGGGTTTTTCTGTTGTGGTGGTTTGCTGGGGGGTTTTTTGCCCCCCTTTTCTTCCCCTAGTACTGCAGGCTGTTGAAACATGACTGCCTGTGGGAGTCTTTTCAGGCTTAGTATTGGTGCTGCTCTCTCTGAACTGCTTTATGTTGTTATAATTACCATGATTTCCATGGGGGTCTGTAATCTCTCAGATAGGTCAAGCTTGTAAATGGAAACTTTGCCTAGGAGTGTTCAAGGTGTGTCTGGCAGTAGCCTTTCCATCATAAATAATGAACATTTGCCATGATAAAGTTTGAAGAAAGTAGGTGGTGGTGGTGAGTTTTTGGGCTGGGGGGAGGAGGTGTKTATGTTTGGTTGTTTTTTTTTTTTCCTTCACTGCTTCTTCAGAGAACTGCACTCCCTAGCTGGAACGTATAATGTCTGTATGAATTGCTATTTAATCAGGGATGCTAATTAAGTCTTAGCTCTTAATGCTTTCATGGGAGAGCTGTATATGATTTTCAGTGGCTGGAATTGCAATTGCAGGCAATTAAGCTGCTCTTGGCTCAGTAGGACCTGAAAGTGCAGTTTTATGAGGGATATTCGGGACTTGGAAAGATCCTGCCACCTTCAACATTTTCCTTGGTCTGAACATATTTGTTGTTATTATTTTTAAGAGGAAATAATCTAAAGCAGAGAGACAGTGAAGAAATACATTCATTTCAGATTTTAAGTAGTGTTTTGTGTGTGTGTAATTACAGTAGTACATCCACTTTTCTGACACAGTTAATATTTTTTTTTTCTGACACAGTTGGTTAAATATAAAGCCCATTCTTAACAGAAACCTTACTCAGGTTTTCAGCATTGCTTGTTTAGTTTTATAATGCAATTGAGAAACTAAGGTTCTTAGCCATGGCTATCTGCTACTTCCTTAGATGCCAACAAAGGGTTCCTACTTATGGGTCTCGGCAACACTTTTCAATCAAGTGGGTCAGACTTAATACAGTGGATGGTCTTAAATGAGAAATTTTGCAACGACTGGCCTAAAGAACTGTAAGATCTATGAGCTAAAGTGGGAGAAAATGTGTGGAATACTTGTCAGGCCTATGTAGCACAGACAAAACCAAACCAGGAACTAAATACTGCAAAGAATAGCATGCAGGTCTGCTTAGTGATTACAAATAGGCTGGGATTTTTAGGTTTTGGTTTTTTTAATCCCCCAAACATTGTATCTTGGTAGTTGATATCAGTGATACTTTGTGGTGGTCACCGTAATCTTTGGTCTTCTAGGAGTTGGTTCAGTAATCATGCCATAGCCTTGCATCCAGTAATATGCTGTTTCTACATGGCATAAGGGACAGAAGGGAGAAGAAAAATATTCTTAATATTTCTTTTGCTTTATCTGAATACTGCTTGAAAAGGCAGACTTCTCTTAGGAAAAAAGGTAATTCAGAGAAATTTCAGATACTTGACGCAGGAGAAAGAGAGCACAAGATGGACTAAAGAGGTTTTGGATAAAAAGCACAGTATATAATCATAGCCTGTGAGACTAGAGGAGTTTTTTATTTTTGTTTTCAGCAGAGTCAACGCTTTCCTTCCCCTTTTCTCCCTCACTACTGTGGCAGTCACTTCTCAGTAGGGCAGGTGCTAGTAAAAATGGAAATGCAAAAGTGACGGAATAAACAGCTAGCCGGGAGGTCTGTGAATGGGCATAATAATGTCATAAGGAACAACATCAAATCGCACTGAGCAAAGGTCAAATGGTTGGTTTTTACCTACTCCATGAACACAGGTTGGGAAGCTTACTTTTCCTTTGGCTCAGTGTATTAAGTGCTCTGTGTTGTTTTTCAGCTGTGTACCACTCAATTGCGTCGCTAAAGTATGCTAAACTGTGACACTGTGATGATAAACTGACAAATATTAATTGAGGGCAACAGAAGCCACATACTGCAGTGATRCAAATAGCATTGAAATTACCAGTCTCAACATAGTCAAGCAAATAAACCTAACTCAGCAAATTAGCTTGGGTACTAGAAATGCTACAGTGGGTAAGCTGATGAGCTTATTCAACTGGGCTTAATGCAGTAGCTGAGCTAGCTCTTTCAGAGCCATTTTAACTGTCTTGGTGCTGGACTGCATTGTTTAGTGTAGATAAACACTTYCTGTAGCTTGTGCCGATTTGTTATGTGATACAAGGAGTCTTTACCACTAGCACTCTGAATCTTCCTTGTCTGTGCTTAACCACAGTGAAATAGTCTGAAGTGGTATCATCCTGACTTCAGTCTACTCTGAACTACTTTCAATTAGCTACCTTAAATAAACGTCARAAAAGCAGAAATGGTGATTGTAACAGTTGATAATAAATGGAGGCTCTTTCTGCTTTGCATTTGAAACCTGTTCTGGAGCTGGGATTAGCTGACTTTGTCCTTCAGGATTCTTCCAGGTTTATTCTATGCAAAGCTTTTAATACATACTGGTTTGAGTTTTGGCTTACTACTATCCTGCCCCTCTTTATGGTCAAGYTCCACAGGTGAAGAGGGAAGTTGTTTACGGCAGAGATAGGCAGACTTCTGATGCTAAAAGCTCCTCAAGAATCTGGATAACCAATTACTACTAAAGTGTTCATTCAAATACATGGAAGTCACAGACTAAATCTCTTGGATACTGYGAACTGCACTCTGATTTTGAGAGAGGAAAAGGACAGGCGTTATGTAAGCTATTCTTTTTAAGTTCATAGTCAACAAAATTAGTGACCTTTGCAAACTTGAACGTTATCTGTCATAGACTGCCATACTGACCTCTGTATGGGAAGAGGTTGCACTTTGAAATGTTTACAGCCACTCAGCCATCTGATCCTCTAGTTCCAGAGAACGTGCGTTTTGACTGATGTGGAAATCTTTATGGTATTGACCGAGACATGGTCTTCGCAAAGAGGACTAGCTTCCAATTCCAGGTTATTAATTAGTTCCTGTTAGATGGTTGTGACCATTTCACCCTTCTGAGTCTCAGTTTATAATTGCTGTAAAATAGACAAATGATCCTGTATTGATTTTTAATGTTTAAAAGCTGTTACATGTAACATTCTAACAGCAAGGAATTATTGCTGGTGAGAGAACTCATAGGCATTGTGCAAGATCAATATTTCCCTAATTTGTTCCAGTGTGAAAATACATCTTTTTCTAAGATCTGTTCCATGTGTTTACCTAGAAATCTGCTCCTGCTTTGAAGGGTTGTCTGAGCAGTACTAAGATACTCATTGAAGTAGAACGCATTGATCCTGAGGAGCCCCTATGGGAGGATTAAGTGAAATCTTTGAAGGGAAAAGCGTGGAGTAGAACATGTACATCGTGTGGCAGCAGAGGAATAGATGCTAATCCAGCCTAAATAACATTGGGAGACTGGAAGCCCGCTGATGAATAACATTGCTCATCTATTATCCATGAGCAGCTGAGAATACAGATTTTCTTGATTGGCAAGAAAATATGGCTGTCCCAATTTTCAGGCTGTTTTCTCAAATAAATTAAGAGAGAGTATTATTGCATCTGTGATTGCTGGAGGACACTTTTCTCAGATCTCCACTTGAGAAATTCTGGCACAATAATCTAATTTGGACACACTGAAAATAGGGGTCATTTGTTAATACTTGAATGCCAGAAATGTGCTCTGTAGTGTATGTATGCTTGGCTTTTTCCAGTGAAGATCCTCTCTGCCAGCTCAGTGCAGAGCATGGTGACAGGCATATTTTACAGGTGGTTAAGAGTGGGATTTCCAGATGTGCCTAAGGGTCACACCTGAAACTGAATTCTTGCTGATTTTGGAGGGTTGTAGGCTTAAATATCAATTATAGTTCTGACCCCAAGCAATGTTAAAACACAGAATTGAATACTATATAACTGTTGCTGTGGGTCACATTGGGGTTTTTTGTTTGTTTATTTCCGTTGCAAACACGTCTCATCCACATATGTGCTTTTATCTGTGTTGGAATTCAAGGGGCTTGAGTAATTTTAGAGAGAAACACTAAAAATGTGGTTTCTTGRGTGAATCTGAAGCAGACTCCACTGATTGAGAAGTAGATGGCTTATTACTCCTCCTGTTGTAAGGGGGGGCTTGCGTGATTGCTGCCTTAAACCAAAAGTTAGGAGTTCTTGGAGCAGTCCAGCTAGGGGAGGAGGTTTGAGCTGTGTTTTTATTACTGTTAATTTCATTAATAATAGAGCTGTTGTCCAGGAAGAGACTAAGTTCTTGAACCAGAAATATGCACAGACTTCAAGTACTTCAGTTGAAAGGTGCTTTTATTTACTCTGAGAAGGTATTCATAAATATAGCTTGTGTTCCAGATATTTTGATGTCGTTTTTATACATGCTTACAGTCATTAGTTTGCAAATGATGATTGAATTAGCAAATTAGATTCCTTCACCCTTGGCAAGTGCCGCAAACCTTGCAATTGCAAGGCTGTAAAAGTCTCAGGGGGAGAAAAAGCAGTTTCCAAAAAGGGGAAAAAAAMCATACCAAATTATTTGCTGCAGCAAATAAGGTTTTGTCTGATATAATTAAATACATATAACTGTGTTTTTTTTCTAGACAGTCAAATGGGATTAAAGTGGTATCAGTATGAATGTTCAAATCCCCAAGTGTGGATCTGGAAAAATGTTTTCTGATGTGCTATTGTTCAGGTCAGGCAGATGGAAATAAAGCTGGCAATCTTGCAGATTGGTGCAGGCTCATCCATTTTCAGAACAAGGTAAGCCACATGTGCACTCTTACCTGATATGAAAACACATTTTTCCTTTTTAAACTTCTTCCCGATGAACTGTGTACCTTTAGAAAAGGGCAAGCTTAACCTAATCTTCTCCAGGGAAAAATCAGCAAAATCGTATCTCCCATGTATAATATTTTTGCTCAGGTGGCTTACTATTCAAACAAATGGAGGGAAGAAAAAATGACTGTCTCCTTTGCCTCCTTGAGAAAGGTCTTTGCCTCCTAAGACTCTGGCTTGGACTTTATACTGAAAAATACGCCCCTTGAGATCAAGGAAAATTGTGTCTTGTAGTGATTGATACTAAGTAATTAAGTTTCTGCCTTTGAATGAACAGCTGTCCTCTTAGAACATAAATGGTCAGTGGGTTGAAACTGAAGATTTAACACTTTCTTTTTGACAAGGCCTGGCACATTGCTAACACCGCTGTCTCCAAAAACAGCCTATTTGCCTGGCCCTTGTGAACAAGCAACCTGGCACTTAGCTTACCCAGATGGCATATTTTGTCTGGGATTTGCAGGTTTTCTACTTCTCATGCTTGTTGGTCTGGACTCCTGATCAGCTTAATTATCCTAATTAACTACTAGATCAGTGTGGCATCAGCGTCACTGACAGACGTGTTCCAGAGCTGGCAAGCACTAGTTCTGGGGCATAGACTTTGAGGGGAAAATTGTCCCAAATATTGACTGTGGTTTTCAGATTGCATCATTAGCCTTTGGTTCCAAATTGTCTTGTGTTCTCCTTGATGTGTTAAAGTTCACCAGGTGGTGCCTTATCCTTTTTTTTTTGTTTGTTTGTTTGGATAAAAGTAGCAGGCTTTGATTCTTGACAGAAACCAACATTTGGTGTTATCTGGCTTCATGACCCTGTCAGTTGGCTTTCAGTTATGAGTCATGTCAGTGTTGGTACATGGATGTCTTCTGGTAAGTTTGCTGTAAATAAATGTGCGTAGTAAAAAAAAAAAAAAAAAAAAAAAAAAAAAAAAAAAAAAANAAAAACCCAACCAAAAAACAAAACCAAAAAAACCCACAACCAACAAATCAATTCCTTCATGAGGTAGAAAACTCTTAGTTCATGTTTATACTGCAGTAAGTAAAGTGGATAGTTTGTCTTATATTTAAAATGAATGACTTTGTGTGAGAGCTAGCCATTCCTAATGGTCCCAAACAAGAAGAGATATTAGTGGGTATCCAGGAGATGCCCAAGGAGATTGTTCAATCTGTTTCTTTTGACCGAAGCAGCAAAACTTTGAAGCTGCTTAGTAGCTAGAAAGCTAGAGACAGGTAAAACCAAAATTATAGTGATTGGTTTACAATGCACATGCCCCCCATACTGGAAACCTTTGTACTACATTTCAATGTATTCTAAATAATCTTATGCTAAAAGCTGTTTAGAATCATCACTGTAGTCAGAAGGTAAAAAATGCCTGGGTACACTATTAGCCATATAAATAAAATGCCACGCCACACAGGTATGACTGCCCTAGACCAAGGGATCCCTCAGCCAAGGGATACCGAGTTCTCTCAGCCCAGGACCTGCAGCTGAMGTGCCAGTAAGATGCACAAGAAATGTGTATGAGTAGGGGCTGCACACAGAGCCTCAGGTTTGGTACCTTGCCGAGTGCAAATACGAGCCTCATTGTCATGTGTAGAAGACTTGCTACCATGAGTATATGGAGAATATAAAAAAAGATTTGCATCCCTTAAAGGATATTTAGTTGCAGAAAGTTGAGTCTGAGATGCTGCTGAATTGTTGTTAAGGGAACTAGGGCTTAGATACACAGCTGCAAAATACACAAAATGCATTTGTGTTTTGTTCAGAGTGATGCCAACTTTTTAGAGCAGAATCTGACCCACTGCTTGTCTTGAGGCAGGCTTTCAATGTAGCCTTAAAATCATTCGGGACAGGAGTGAAACCTTGCCCCATTGGTATYGTAAGGCAATTGAGCCATCAGTTAAAACCAACAATGACTGGTTTTCATGTATTGACCACTTGCAAAATTCTCAAATTTATCTTGAGCTTTTTTTTTTTCTTTTTTAAGTGAAATGAAAGCAAATTGTTCCATTTATCTCCTACCTTCAGAGTGAGCTTCCTGATTGATTGTCCTTATCACTTCAAGCCAGAAAGTTTTACAGATTTGCTAGGCACCTCAATATTGCAGCTTCAGGTTCATGATTTGGCAGGAAGGGGGAGGGGAGAATTTCTTGTTTCCATTTAAACTGCTTTTAGTTCAGAATGAAATCCCATTTAAACTTAAAGGTTTTGATTGAAGTTTGAGGATCAAAGAAAATAAAACAGAAAGAAAATGTGGCTTTAGCTTGGAGCTGTATCTGAAAAGGGTAACCTCAGATTCAGGGCTTTTCTTTCTCTCTCTTCTGCACCCCCCTCCAAAAGGGTATGTTTCTTCTAGTTTCTGCTGAAAGAGGCTTAACTGTATTAACATGTGCATGTGCGTACAGTCTTTTTTTGTGTGGTTTGGTTTGCAGTATATGATAACTGCATGTAAGAATCACAAATGTAAAGTCTTTTCTTATTCAGAAAATAGGGCTATTTAAAATAAGCCATGATCTAAAATGTAGAGACAGCACCAAAATTAGAACCGTTTGGAATTAGCAGTGTTGACAGCTGCTATTGTCAGTTGATAGGCTTGTAAACTAGGAAACAGAGCATCTGCCATAGCTGCCCCCTCTCCACCAGGCTTGGGGAAGTTCAGGCCTGTGTTATGTATGGCTGCTAAAATTGGATAAGGGKTTTTGTGGGAGTTGTGGGGGGAAAAAAATGAATTGCAATAAAGTGATACCAACTGAAGGAGGCTTGACTTGCGTGAAGATGGCATACCCAGCCTTTAAAAGTGTGGACCATTACCTCTCTGTTTGTCAAAATGTWTTTCTAGCCCTGAGTCTGATGCATGGAGCTTTGTGGATCCTGTCTGTTGGGTGGGTCTCTAAGCTTTAGACAACGTCCCACTCTGGACGTCATCCAAAGCGACTTGCCCAGTCACACAGAGAAAACCTGATCTCAGATATGCCAGGATGTCATCCTGTAAAGAATAAGTTGGCCATGGCACTTTTAGGCAGTGTTTTCAGATTTAAGACAGACCCAAATATCCCCAAATTTAGAAACTGGAGGTGACAGAAGGAATACATTAAAYCAAGGAAAACATCCAGCACAAAAATGCAATATTTTTGTTGCCCAAGCTCTGTTGTTTTTATTGAACCACAACTTTTGAAATTTTGTGACTTTAACTTTCCTTCATCATCATTTTACAGAAATTGTTTTTCTGGTCCTTTTGGCTTCATAGTGAAGCATGAAATTGAAACTTGTGCATTTTTTTTAAGGCTAATAAAAATAATTGTAAACACTGTTTAAGTTTTATTTCTCTCTCTCCCCACCCCTGACTGGTGAAGATATGCCTTTTCAACCATTAACAACAGCCTTTTCAGATTAGATATCCATTTTAAGACAGTATTTGGTCTAAATTTGGCCTGATTGGGTATGGGAATTACATGGGAAATTATAGGTTGAGGAACACTGTGCACTTAGTGAAATCCTGGGTGTTTGGATCAGATTCTGTGAATTTTGGCTTTGAAAGCTTGGTCAGGGCATACAGCTTGCAATAGGTAGCCTTGCCTTTGCTGCAGCTCCCCCCTTCAACAGTGGGCTTCTTGTAGCAGTGCAATGTTGTGAGTGTTGGTACAAAACAGGAGTCATTCACAGGTTGGTGATCAATTGTCAGTGCCTGTATTAAGTATGGGAAACTTCAGACTGGAATCATGCTCTTTCTGATGTATTCTGACATGTGGAGCAACATGTTTCTAACTACTCTTGCCCAAAACAATAACACTTTAAAAAAAAAAAAAAGTACACAGTGACAGATGGGAGATGCTTACAGACCTCAAACAAACAAAAATCCCAGGAGACTCGATCAGCACATAGAGAAGGAAGGCAGAGTGTTTTATATCATGTTTTCACATCATCTTTTCACCAAAGGAAATATGTAGGTCTTTGGGGACATGGCAGCTCCCGATGAATTAGGCAGTGCGCCAGTTTTCATAGGCTTCTAACAACGTTAGTAACCCTAATCTGATGGCTGGCCCAGGACTGGCTATGGCAGATTTGGCCTGAGCTAAGGGGCACTGGCCTAGTAGACCAGTTTCATACAGTTAGTTCTGCCCTCCTGTGTCCGCCAGCCTGTGCAGACTGCAGACCCCTAGCCATCTTTAAAGGAGCAGTTTGAGCAGCTCTGTAGTCTCACTAAGAGGGGTGCTGCCATGCTCCAGTCCAACTTGCACAGTGACACCCTTCCAGCAACACTGCAGGACCACCTCCTCCATTTCTAAGCTACCTAGAGATGGCTACCTGCCAGCAAATGAGGCTATAGCATATCAGGGTATTCTCTTCTTTGGGAAGAGAAATAACATACGACTTACCAGATTGGTAAAAATTAAATAACAAACACTACCTCCAGTTACTTACACTGAGGGTTGGGGTTTTTTTTTTTTTTTTTTTTTTTTTTTTTCCTTGCGTAGAAGGAGGCTGTGATCTTTTCTGGAGCCTTTATGTGCCTTTATTTGCCTTCACAAGGCAAACAATCTTTCATACCTAATCATTTGTACATGCTGGAAATAAAAAGAGGCTATTAGAAAAGTGTAGCAATATTATTATTGAAGGTTAGGGGATTGCACTGGCACTCAAAGAAACTGCTCTAAATTCTGCCCCAGCCTACTGCTTGGGCAAATTACTTTGCCTTTCTGTTGCACTTGCTGCTCCCTTTTTCTGTCCTGGCTTCCTGCATTGGTGTGTCTCCAAGGTCTCGTCTTTGTGCAACTCTCTGAGCCAGCAGAAGCTCAATGCCTTTAAGGCAGGAAGTCAGAACTGCCCAACTCCTGCCTGCAGCAGCTCAGTGGAACTGCTCTGGCCAAGGCAGAAACTATTGGGGCACTGTATCACAAATACCAAATAAGGGTGCAGAACCGGGGCCAGTGGGGAAAAGGTAACTGGGCAGGCTGTTTGCCTGGGAGGACATGAGGGTGGTAAAGGGGAGAGGGGTGGATGGGAGTAAGGGGTATGTAAGGGGAGCAATCAGGTGATTGGCAGTACCTGTAAGTCAGGGCTGTGTTTGATTTCTGCAGTTCAGAGCAGGACAGTAAATCCACCGATCCACTGAACTTGTATTTGCCTTGCTTCTGTGGCCAAGAGGGACCTGGTATGTTGAGTTATTTCCTGGGTGTCAGCAAGGGGATACCGGAACCTGTCTTAGCATCAACCAGAATGCTGACTGTCACCAGTCATGACCTTTTTTGAACCTCTCCGTGTTCCCTAGCAGTTGCATTTTCTACACTGAAAACCTGCGTGGGCTCTGAGGGAAGGCCTTTGGGTTTGCACAACACAGATGCTTATTAATACCAATTAGGGCTAAAGAATGATACCCAACTAATGTGAAGAACAATGGGCAAACCCGTTTTTATACAGCAGTAACTTAGATTGGTACCCTGCTMTATAAAACTTCAGATGGATGGGAGTATGATCAGTAGCCAAGAGTTCAACTAAGTATGGGAATGCTGTCCTTAGCTAGACAGCTTCTCTAGAGCAAGTCTTATTGAATATCTAACTGTGGTGAAGCTAGAAGTAGATGTGTGGTTGCAGTAGATGGTAATTATTATCTTTTGTTGCAGTAGTCAGTCTAGAAGCTAATGATAGAAACTGTGACAAAGACTTTATTGCAAAGAAATACAACAATGGAAACAACAAAGAAAACACCATAATCAATACGGTAGGAATCACCAAAGCATCTAAGCAAGTAGGTACCCCACATTGTAAGGGCTGTTTGGTTCTGTTGTAAATTGCTAGAAATCTATTCAAAGTTTGGCCCAGAAATTTTTTGATGTGTAAATATAGAGTAGTAGGGGCAGGTTGTGCTAATGTGAGCTGAGCAATAATATACTCAAATAATGTATAACTACCCACAGCCTTGTTAAAGTCACCGGGATTGATTGGGAAGTAATGTTAGTCAGTATAAAAGCCTTGTAAGAGACTGATTATCAGTTACTCAGTTTTGATATAATTCCATGATGAGTGGAAAAAGTTCCTCTCTTCTTGCATCTCCCTCCATGATCAATTGTCTATTTTAAATAAAAATGAAACGTGGTCCAGGTGGGAAAATCATTACAGGTTTATAAGAAAATATTGCAATTTTTGAAACAGGCTTCAAGCAGACTCCCAAGATTGTCAGGATAATTTTGCACTTGTGGTGCAAGTGTGTTTTGCTTTATCTTTACTCTGATGCTAACAAGAACAACAAAATTCACTGTCTTTCGAAAATAACCTTACTAAGGGCTATATGGCCAGCACTTTTCATGATTTTGCAACTTGCGTTTCTTGTTTGTTTCTCTTTTTTGTATTTTATTGTGGATTTTTCTGGATAATTACAGAATCCCTTATAATTGCAAAGGTATACCTTTGCTAGTAAGTTCTTTAAAAAGAACTGTGAAACATTTTTGTGGAGGGTTAAGTGATAAATATTTATTTAAGGATCTGACCATAATATGTCCTGATAGTAATAGTATATGAGAGACAAGCTCTTTCTGCAGGTTAGACCTTCGTATCTTTTACATCAAGAGTGAATTTCTCACCAGGAGAGAAATTCTGCACTACAGAAGCTGAATGTAAGTCTCATTACTGAACTGAAGCTGGACTTAGGGAGTAAATGCTTGTGGTCTGGGCTCAAAATTATGCAGGTATCTCAGAAGGGATCTCTGTATGCCGCAGAAATGTGAGCAGTTCTGGTGATGTTGTTTGGCTTTTATTTTTCATCTTTGTTTCTGAAGTACTGAATTATTCTTTCATGTGAAGACTGGAAAATTGAAAAGTTGCTGGTTTTCCTTCTTGGTGGTGGTGTGACTGTCTTCAAGCCATAGTTACACATGGTATCCTTATCACTGCTTTGGATTCTTGTGACAACTTGTGCATCCCATGAGAGACAGATAAGTGCTATAGAAATGCTGGCACACCTTAAGGAGAGGCAAGACAGTATTTTTAGGAAACATTTCTTTCCTTCACATGCAGGCTCTACTGGGTAGCTAGAGAGAAAATTTGTTCCTTTAAGGGTAGCTAGAACTGGGAGCAAGCAGATGAGTTTTCATGTCATGTCTTAGAGCCTGAAGGACTAGGTGTCAGTGTGTTTCTTCAGTATGGGCAAAATCTGTCTGTAAATGTTTACAAATGGGCAAAGGAATGAAGCTCCTACCACTTCCATCCCATTTCCCTTTCACCCCAAACTGATGCCTTCCTTCCAGGCATGTGTTCTAGTCTGAGGTGTGAGAGATTGATATTTTAGTGGTACTTAAGATATTGTAAACCTACAGCTTGCATCTGTTGTGTCATCCGACTTCTTCGAGGAGGCAAGGCGTATGCAATCATTTGACAGCCTGTTGCCTGCTGCTTTGCTCCCAATAACTTCTGAACCTGTTGATCAGGGTCAGCCATATTTGACAGAGAAGAACCTAACATCTTAAAGACTTCTATTTATAAGCTTCATAAAATCAATTAGAGGCAAGAGATGAAAGTCAATCAGATTCCTGAAACGTTGCATTGTACAAGCTTGTATTAGACATCAGAGAAGTCACATAAGAGCATGTCACTATGCATGTCCCAGCACCAAGAAAAAATTCAGCAAATATCGATCATGTTGGATCCCACTGCAAGATACAAACTTGATCAATCTTTACCTGCTTAAAAGCATTCAAAACTCCTTTCTTTAAATGTATTCTTTTAGATATCTTCTTATTGATTTGATCAAAGCCACATTTTTTGGCCAGCCCTGCCTCTTGTTGCTGGAATGACTATACTTGTTACATCAAATAAGTGATGTGACAATATTTATTTTTAGTTGTGTTACCGTATTTGAAAAACCTCCAGTCCGAGCAGCACTTTTGGGTGACTTTTTTGAAGCGGAGGTGACTGTGGGGTTGGAGGAGGAATGTTGGCGTGCGACATGTTTGTATGCCTCTGAAATACACCATAAGTACATCTTACTGAAACCTGTTTCGTAATTCTCTGTTCAACCAAGTGTTCATACTTTTTTTTTTTCCTCAACCAAAACAGAGTACTGTTCATAAAATAAGATCTTTGTAGTGCAGCATGTAGACTTTTAATGCATCTCTTACGTTTTTATATACCTTCTAAAGCTTTTTCCAGCACACAGCTCACCTTCTCTCAGCTGACAATGATACATCAGTTTACACCACCCGCAGATGCGGCAGCTTTTGTGGATTACCATTTCATATTTAAGCATGCATGGCTTTCCAAAATACCTCAGCAAAGTAAATATATGGTGTATAAATAGTTAAGAAGAAAGAGAGATGCATAGAATGTCTACGTATGGCTCATACAACCAGATCTTCAGAGGATGTGTAATTTAGATTTCCTTCTGCAAGTGCTGCTGTTGTCAATAGTGGAAGAAATGTAGCTGGCTGTTCAAATTTAATCAGACAGATGCTTAGATCTGTGACACTCCTGTATATCTGATTTTTTTTTTTTTTTTTTTTTAATCAGAGGGAAGGTTATGTTAAAGTCAAAATGTGGACTTGTATAAGGAAAAAGGAAGCTTTTAACTTGAAAATACCAAGCTGCTGTGGACAAGCAACCAATCTAATTTAGATAATACATACAACTCTGTTTTGGGCCAACTTCAGAAGTACTAAGATCCAGCTAAGGTCCTTCATTTGTTGCTGTATTATCCTTGGAACACCTAATGTGCTTCACTGACTAGACAAGGGAATTTGGGTGAAATCATGTGATGTTTTATTAGGCAGTAAAAATATTAAGAGCTGCTATTTAGTTTATGCAAGCTAAACACAAGAAAACCATTACAGAAAGGCTCATGCCATTAAATTCACCTAAAATCTAACAGTATTTTTCAGATAAGGCCCTGTTGCTACCAAGTTTTTCCACAAATAGGTATTTGCACAAAACCCAAACCCTTTGTATTTCCTTTAGGTAAAATCAAGTGAAAATACGGACAGTGGTATTTACATTTTGCACCTTTTTGTGGTGAAAATAAAATTGCCTGTAGTTTGTCTTCTGGAATAGTGATGCTTTTCCTGCCCACATTTGTCTTGCCTCTGATCATTCTTGCCGCTGCTGTTATTTCATATTGCAAAAGATCAAGTCAGCTTCAGCTTCCATTTGCTCAGCATGGTTTTCCAGAGCTCTATGGAGCACTCAGCTGGGGAATCAGATGCTGGTGCAGATGCAACTAAGGACTGATGCTGTCACAGTGATGCTGGATTCCACATACCCATCTTAATAAATGAAATCGGGAGACAAGCACTATGAAACACTTCTGAAAATTGTGATGGCTTTTCATGAACAGCAGAGACTACAAGGAAGTTCAGAAGAGGTGAACCAAAAGAAAAGGAATTAGTCTGTTTTGTCTCTTTGTGGGTTGTTTTCTTTCTTTGTTTTTTTTTTCTTTAGATGATCTGTTTCAATATGCAATTTAGCAATTGTACATAAAGGAAAATTCTCCTCCCATTAAGAAACCAAAGGTGGCATGGTTGCTGGTTGGGCCAGTGGGCATTGCACAAAGTATTGAATCAAAATGAACACTTTGTGGAAGTCCACGTAACTGGGCCAGATTTTTCACGAGAGATCTGAAGTACCAGTAGGAAAAGTTAGTAGCAGCGTTCTTTGACGCATATGGGTTTCTGCTATATATATGTGGTAGAACAGCATGTGTGATACCACCTGGTGTGCACTATCTATGTACACAGCATTTTGCTTACTACTTCTAAACAGTATCTCTCCTACAAAGAATAATAAAGCTCTCCTTGTGGACATCTCAGAATGGAAGTCCAATGAGCTCAGCAGTCCTCTTTTTACACTTTCTATATTTCAATCCCATTTCATACCCTCCAGGACACTGCTGGGATATATATTTTGCTATGAAACTTAGCATATGCATGGTGTTCTCTTGACTTGATTGCCCAATACAAATAGAATCGTAAGTGCAAATAAACCGTGGCCACAGTGGGCTCAGCTGGAGTCCCACTCAGAGGAGTAACACCTTCAAAGTTTTATGAAGCCAATGTGGCTTTTTATGTAACAGCATTTCTTCAGCATTTCTTGAACAGAGCTGCCGTAGTCTTGCCTTGTGTGGAGCCCTTGGAGCTGCTGCACTCCAGGGAGGGAGGAACACAATGGATTGGAAGGGAGGGAGTAATGAACTTTGAATATAACAGAGGTTTATCTTTTAAAGGAACTGAGGTTTCCTACTGATGGTGTGTGCTTCTGAACTGTTCTTTATTGCCTTTTGATATCACTTGTGAAAGATGATAGTAATATTGCCGTTCACTTTCATTTTATGCAGCCAGTTCTAAACTCTTCAAATCCACTGCAGGCCGGGAGAGAGAAAAATGCCTTTATTAATTAAGTGGCACTCTCTTTGTTCCAGTTTCCCTGGTTGTGCTTATTACCTTGGCTGCTATGTGTGCTTGGCGCTCTCAAGTCATTCTTCTCTAATGTGGTGGTGATGCGGAACAACCAGATGGTATCCAAACCCCTGTTTTAGAGGGCTTTCTCCTCTTGGCTGAGCAACCCTAGTAACTGAAGTCAAGGAAGCTCTATTGTGCACTGAGGAATGTGGTGGGAAGCTGCTGTGCCCTTCCTAGCATACTCAGTCTTGGCATGAAGGAACCGGGGGAGCAAAGACCGACTTATTTAAAAAATGTCTCCATCTTCTTCCCACAAAGCATACATTGCATAGCAAGTGTCATACCTGCTCTGCTGGCTGACAACTACAATTTGTATTTCATTTTGCCCAAGCCAACCCACAGAGCTTACATAAGTGTCTTTCTGTCCCATTCCATGTCAGACCAATTTTAAATTTAAATCCCAGTGCTGTGGGATATTGCCTAATTGGATTAGAGAGCATGTACCAAGTATCTTTACAGCTGTATCGTCAGTTCTTCTAGATTGTTGTACGTAAGTCATAGTTTTTGAAGTACTACTGTATATGAAGAGTGTGGATTGGAGGTTAGGGGCTACCTCTATTGTTGTAATTTACTATTATTATTTCTTAGGCTTGGGAAAAATTATTTTTCATAGCATGGAAAAAAACCTACTTTCAAGCCTATGGAATGAAAGCATTTTTTCATTTTCTGATGCTAATTTGCTGTATCACCATATATGCACAAATGTCCATGCACTGACACCACTGACAGTAAAATCTCCAGGATGGTCTCCAAATAGAATAATGGCATCAGCAGCGGTAGGGCAGGACAGATGCAAATTGGTCAGTCAGTCCCCACCTCCATCCTCTCAAAACAAGTTTCTGCTGAGTCTTTGGACTTGCCACTGCCAGAGGTTGCTGAATACTTGTAGTGTGTGCAATGGGGTGTTTGCCAAAGGTTGTGCTGTACAAGAAAGTTAAGTACGTCTCCACATGTGATTGTTTGAACTATTGCTTTCAATCTCTTTTAATATTAAAAGCACCAGGCTGCCTGCCAAACCCCTCTCACCCTCAACATAGATGTGTGCACACTTGCTGGGGTCACACTTGCTGGAGTGTCTTGTGAAGTTTCAGCCTTACATTCAGCATTAGAGTAGTATTGAAACAGGTCTGGGCACCTTCCTCCAGGAGGACTCACAAAATCCCAGGTTCTTTGCTTTACTCATGAAGATTTTCTAACTAACCCTCCRGTTTGTCTTTGTCATGGACTCTTACACTGGACTAAATTACTCACATTATTCAACAGAGGCTTTAATGCGTACCTGAAAGTCTCCAGAGTCTGATAGGGCTGGAAGAGCAAGGGCAGGCTCTATGCCCAGCATTTACCTGCAGAGCCTGTTTGTAGGTGTGAGGGGGTGAATCCACGTTCCGGTTGGCTTGGTTGTTCAGTTCTGAGATTCAGCACAGATCCTTTCCTGGAGTGCCAACTGTGAGGATGAGTTTCTCCCTCATTATGAGCCAAACAAGAGGTAGACATACATATATACCTCTCTATGTAGTGTTGGTTTATTGGGGTTTTTTTATGTTGTTTTGGGTTTCTTTTTCCACCCATCCTCAACACACTTAGCCTCTTCCAGTACTTAGAAGCTCCTGCTGATAATAAAGCACAGGCCAAATGTAAATTCCAACAACAACAACAAAACCTGATCTAGTACAGGACCTGTTTGTGAAAGTACTAGAACACCCTCATGATCCTTAACTTCGTACAGCCGGTGTTGGCTAAAAAGAAACTCTTTCAGTTCTGTATCTTCATCAGTAGGTGGTGCTGGCAAACTGYGCATTTGTTAGTGCACTCTTGGAGCTGTCTGCACCATAAATTCACAAACGTGTAGGTGGGGAGGTCAAAGTTTCAACGTGATCTCAATCCAGCCTCAGAACAGGAGCCCCATTTTGCCGACATGGTGATCTGTATTTCCTCTTGCAGAAAGAAATACATTACCTGAACTGCTCAAACTTCTGACTACAGCCAGAAATGATGTTTATTGATACACAAAATTGGACAGGCTTGCATTGAAATATGGAAAATTAAGTCCACAGTTTTAGGAAGGGGAGATACCTGTACACAGAAGGATTTGTGAGGATGTGAATGTACATAGATGGAGTTTCCCTCTTTGAGTCCCGTCTTGAAGTGGAACAGAGAGGAATGTTACAAGCATGATCCTTGTTTCTCTCCTCACCCCAGCATACCTACAGCTGATTCTTCTTCAGCTTCCAACTGAAAACTTTTTTTTTTTTTTTTAAGTGTTGGATGTGGCCTTATAATAAGCATTATAATCATGCAGTGATCTGAAATGAGGAGTTGAAGAAAAGTACTGTTCATAGCAGAGTCTTTACATGTATTTTTATGTTTGACATAATTTACAATTAGAAGTGAATGGCTAATAATCTCAATCTTCCTTTACACAAATCTGTAAATAAAATTATTGTTGAACTTTGCATGACCTCGTGGCCAATGTGGCCAACATTGCCATAAGGTGTATCTTCACACTGTCAAGTGTTTCATTTGCTGCGATCTCTGGTTTGAGGACTGGTGATGGGCGTATGGTAAAAGAAGTTAGTAAGAACTAGACAATAAATCAATCATGAATGGGCATACAGTAGACATACAATAGACACTAGCTCACTGTGTTTTTTCCAATTGAAGTGGAGCTGTGGAAGTTTGCAGGAGTTACATGCGCTTCAGGGTTGACTGAAATATCCCAGGTCATTCTTCATAATGCATATTTGCTTCCTTGTTTTTTCCTTCCTTTATTTAGATTTTGAAAATTTATATAGTACCAGTAATGGTTTTTGAAAAGGTGCAAGAATGCAACCCACGGTAGGAAACAGAAACTGAGGAGTGATTACTGCAGCCTGTTGTCTTACAGTGCTTATAATTTAAGCTTAGTGAAACATTTGTCTTATATTAACAGCTAATTATAACCACATGTAAAACTTAACATCATTACCCAGGAGTAAGTCCTGTTGCTTGATCTGGTTTATTGTTTAATTCCTTTGGGAGTGTTTTAGAGAAAGGTGTTCTAGATAAGTGCATGCTGTTCATAACTTTTTAAATTCACTATTAAAGGTGGCAAGTGCTATTTCTTGATAGCCACAACTTCTTGTTACAATCATGGGAATTCCCCTTTAGTTTTTTAAATGCAGAACAATTAAATGGAATAGTTTCATTGCCCAAGTTCTGGGCTGTTATATAGATTATTTACTGGGCTGTTAAATAGAAATCTCATTACTAATACATCTTTTTTATAGATATATACATATAAAAAATCTGGGCTGCACACTATGTACGATACAGTGCTGCATTTTAGAATTATTTTGTTTCTGTAGACTCGTAAGAGATCTATAGGGAAAAAAATGAGTAACTGTGGCTTGGATATTGTTTTGAGGGACTATGTTAGTTCTGCTCTGCATCCTACTGAGTCACTAAGAAAAAATCCAAAGGGCAGAGCCAAGCTCTTTGATGAGACACCCTCATTGCAAAGCTCTTCCGGCAGCGAGGTCTCTGGTCACTATGCGTTTTTAAGTTGCTTAAAGTACTGCTGAGGCAAGTCTGAATTCTGTGATGTTGTGTTTTACAGATCGATCCAGAAGCTGGTACAGGACTGCTGACTAGCTCACAAACCACCCCGGCGTTTGGGGGGCTGGGTTGTATTTGTCCTGCCGAAGCCCTACCTGCCCGCGTGGGTAACCGTGAGCCGCAAAGCTGCTGTCCACGTGGACTGGTGCTGAAATTTCTCGTCCGGCTGCTGCCAGAGCCTCTCCAGCGAAACCCAGAGACATGGCAACAAACGGGACAAAAGTGGCAGATGGACAGATATCCACGGAAGTTGATGCTTCAATCACCAATGACAAGCCTAAAACCTTGGTAGTAAAAGTGCAGAAGAAGAAGACGGATCTTCCAGACCGAGATACCTGGAAAGGAAAATTTGACTTTCTTATGTCCTGTGTAGGTTATGCCATTGGCTTAGGGAATGTGTGGCGATTTCCATACCTTTGTGGCAAGAATGGTGGAGGTATGTTTGCTGTTTCATTCTTACAACCTCTGATGTATTTGTATATTAGAATTCACCATAAAAATTATCAGTAAAAACAGAACTTGTTTTTAATAGCTTTTTCATCTGTATAGGTGTTTTTTGGGTTTACACTTTTTGCTTTACACTTGTCCAGGAGGGTTGGAGCCATTTTGGAGTGTGGTGCTGTGCTTTGAAGTCTGGTCTGGAGTTTATTCTAACTTCTAGTTGGCAGGAGCTCTTAAAAGACCATAAGGCATTAGAGCAGAACTAAAGCACATTGCCCTCCAACCCTTCAGAGCTTTCTCTTTTGGACTGAGTTTTTGAGAGGATTGCATACAGCTTGTAATACTGACTCTGAGCTTACCATAAAAGGCTAACTTCAGCTGGAAAGCAGCCAGTTCTGCTTAAAGCCTTTATGCTATCTGCATGCTCCTGTGATAGATGAAGGCAACAAAATACACAGTCTTCTGGATTTTAGCTTTTTACTTAAACAGAAAATATTTAAATGATGAGGAGATATATTTTCCCCCTTACTTTCACCTCTTGAGATACTGGTTCAGAAGCGTATATGTGCTTTCCACTAACTTTTTTTAAAAATTACACTTAAGAGGAAAAAAATGTGGGTTTCTTTTCATAATAGGAATGAAACAGTGGAAACTCAGTTGTGTTTTTCCCCACTGTAACAGACTTTTTCTTATTTCTTTTTAGGTGCATTCCTGATTCCCTATTTCCTTACTTTAATTTTTGCTGGAGTGCCACTGTTTCTTTTGGAGTGTTCCCTTGGTCAGTATACATCTATAGGAGGCCTTGGAGTGTGGAAGCTTGCTCCAATGTTCAAAGGTACAATACGAATTTGGATTACTTTCCATTTGTTTCCAAGTTGCAGAAGTTGCACAAAGTGACAGGGCAAGGATGTTTCTTTATGCCTTCACGTTTTTACTTAAAGCATAATTTTCTACAGAAAACCCTAATCTTCTGAGGTGTTACTGACAATTTTGAAACACGTTAGGGTATTATTCATTCCCCATTAAAAATAGCAAGATTTAGGCATTAGAATCTTAACAAACCTATTTTTGAACTTCGAAAACTTTTATTTTTTGTTAGGAGCATATAAAGACTGTTCAAAATAGCGTATTACATCTAGCAATAGTTGTCTGAGCAGGTATGGAACTCTGTTCACAGCAATTTGGTAAACATTGTTTCTGTTTGAGGTCACAGAGGTTTGTATCTCCTGTTGTTCTTTATTGAAATTCAAAAGCCAGACACTTCAAAGATGGCAATTTCATGCTGAGTTACTTAAGACAAGCTCACTCCATACTTAGATTTCTAGCTAGTTTGAGGTTTCTCATTGCTAGAACCTCAAGGTTTTAATCTTGATGCTGCATAGACCTACAAACCTCACAAACTGTGCTTTTCACCCTCTAATCCCAAATCCTTTGACACTTAAGAGCTTCTGAGCTGACTTCTGGACCAGTAGAGGAGCAAGTTACATATTGAGTTATAAATTACTTCACACAGTAGGACTGACAATTAGCATAGGGTGAGTTAAAATTTGTTTAGAGTGGATTTTGTTCTAGGAAATTTTGTATTGGGAAAACCCAGAGAGATGAAAATGTTTCTCACAGGTAAGTATTTTAACTTTGCTTGAGTCACTGCTGTTGGTAGGGGGCACAATGCAAAGTATAGACCTTGCTTTGCATTATACTGATTATTTTGACCGCTTCCTCCTGTTTAGTGTCATGTGGCAACTGTCACCAGCCTGAATATTTTAAAATATCCCCGAAGTCTCCATGTGGAGTAGAAGACAAGGCGTTCCCATTGTGGAACCCTGACATTTCTTTAGTCTGAGATGACATAATAGCATTATACTAAGCATTAAGCACTTTGATCAGGCTAGCTGGTCTTATAACTCATACTCAATTTGCGTGCATCTGCCAGAACTTTCTGTGGATTGCTGTTTCAGAGAATGAGCTGCTTTAGCTCTTTTCCCTATAAGTAAAAAATGCCTGTAAAATCTCAGCAGCAGCAGATGTGACTGCTTACTGCAACACACAGAGAACTGGTCACTAAGATTAAATTTATGGATGACTGAACTATCACCCAAATTAATGACCTTTTTATAATGGTACTTCTAAAATTTTAACTCAGCTTCTACAAAATTTGGTAAATGGTGTCTGCCCCATATGTTGTATTTGTCCTTCTGAACTGCAGCTCTTCAACTGACACTTGTACAGACATTACTAAAAGTTACTTTCTTTTGTATCTTTTTTTTTTCTTTACAGGTGTGGGGCTAGCTGCTGCAGTCCTTTCCTTTTGGCTAAATATTTACTATATTGTGATTATTTCGTGGGCCATATACTACCTGTATAATTCCTTTACCACTGTAAGTGTGTGTGTTGGAGTTGGAATTGTTTGTTGAGTGTAAAGCAAAGTGATAGATAGATAGCTGATTAATCTGTCTCACTGTAAAGGTGTGAGGTTAACACAAAATGCATAGAAATCAGTAGGATAAGCCATTTCTTAGAAAGGAAAACTATTTTGTAAAAATCCCTTTTTTAGTTTTTTTCCCTCCACAAGAAATGGAGACTAGAAAACTGTGAGGAAAATATTCCGTTCCAAGAATGTCAGTGGAGAAACATAATAATAGGTTATTTTGGAGCCACAGGCTTTTCTTTCTTACCGATTTGTTTAAATTTCCTCATCTTAATCTTCAGAGCCACAGCTCTTTCATCTGTACCCTTTTAGTTTCACTTATTACCTGTCTCTGCCCTTTAATCACAAGCATGCCTGCTTGCTTCTCTGCTTACCTGCCAGGCAGCTGCAAGTCATGCTGAGGCTTCAGACTCCTTGTCCTGGCAATGCTAACAAGAGTACTACAACCCCTTTGCCTTTGAGCCTACAGGCCAGTCATTCCCCTGAGAAAAATTCTAGTGTATAACTGATTGGGTTTTTTTTCTTCAATAGCAGCCACACAAATGTTAGTTCTTTGGGAAATAGTGTCATTGCAATGTGTTTTAATAGTGGAGGGGTTTATTAAAGAAATCCCGATGGAATGGAAGGTCTGTGATTTGATTAGCTCTGAACTTCCATTCGTTGTTGTTATTTTTGCTTTGTTTTCTTTCCTTTTAACTTTATTTTTAGCTGCCTTTTTTTTTCCCTCAAGAATGATTCATCAGCTGAGTAGGTCTTGTCTGATTTGTGGGTTTTGGCCATCTGAGGAAGCATTCCTACATAAATCTCAATAATTATTGTTCAATTGTTGTCTCTTCTACAAATTTTGTTCATGCTTGCTTGTTCTCGGCTTTAAAGAATTGTCCCTTGACCAAATTCACATTAATTACTGTCTGGGAGTGACATGATCATTTCTTTTTTTGTTATCCTCAGATTTGTTATTGATGTGAAAGGTCAGTCATAGTCTGGAAGTGGCCCATATTAGATGAATGATGACTTCTAATTCCCTTGAAGCCTCTTATCCTTGTATTTAAAACATGCAGTACCCTGATACAACGTTTTCTGTGAGAGGATTTTCCAAGATTGGCCATCAGAAGAATATCTAAGTTGTATCTAAATGAGATTCATTCTAATGGATATCACGTGGAAACAGGTTCTGCTTCTCAGAACTTCTGAAAGATAACAATGTAATGGACACGTGTAGAAAATGCATGTAGAAAATAGAAAGTTTACATTTTTCTAATTGTCCCCTGACCTGAGGGGAAAATGGAAATCTCCCATCAATAACCATCACGCTTTTATTACCTCTAGTGCAACAAGAGGTAACAGGACCTCCAGGAGGTCCTTTCTGCTGCCCTTGTTTCTTGTAGCATGCTCAATATACTCTCACATGCTGAGAGGCGTATCAGACTCCAAAGCATTTGGGCTGATATATTAAAGAAACGAAGAAATATTTTCACATCTCATTCACACAATTGATAGGAAGTTAAATAACTTATGTGGCAGACATGCACCCCAGGGAGATCAGTGCACTGCAGAACTCAAAGTACATTAGTTCTCCACTCAACTGTCATTTCTAGTAAAGAGAGAGATATCTGAGGTAATGCTTACTTAAGAAGTGTTTGACTGTTTAGGTTTTTCTCTCTCTCTTTCTTAAATAGACTCTTCCTTGGAAACACTGTGAGAACCCATGGAACACTGACCGCTGCTTCTCCAATTATACCTTAGCAAACACCACCAACATGACAAGTGCCGTGGTCGAATTCTGGGAGTAAGCTGATAATTTTTCTCTATACTATTCCTGTGCATATGCAAGGATCAGCTTGTTATCATTCATATACTGTCTTCTGAATTAGTTGTCAAATACACCATTCTGTTGGCTTATTCTAGACGCAACATGCACCAAATGACTGATGGATTGGAAAAACCAGGGCAAATCCGATGGCCGCTAGCAATTACTCTAGCAATTGCCTGGATTCTGGTGTATTTTTGTATCTGGAAGGGGGTAGGCTGGACCGGAAAGGTAAGATTAAAAAGTACTGTAAATACATTTCAATTAAAAATGCCCATTTTACTCAAATATTCTGAAAATTCTTGAGGTAAGAGGCACTGGGGACAGTTTTGCTGGAATAGTCCTGTGAAGTATTTCATTTCTATCTTTCTTGAATTGATACAGCACCGTGTTTTTGAAAGAGCTGGCTTCTCTGTAGCTAGCTCTGACCACAGTCTTGGATGCTATGTTCACTTACAGAGTTCTTGGCTTTGCCAGGTATAAAATGGCCTAAAAATATGTCTGCTTGTTCCTGGGATGAATATTCTAGCTAGTTTGGATAGCAATAGAGGGAGGATGCAGTGTTTTGGCTTCAGTGAGAAGCATGCATTTATTGCACAGCTCTTGCTGGACTTAGACATCTAAGTTAGTGTTGAAGCTGTATTGCATATAAGAGTTACTCCCTCCTTTCCTTATGCTAAATGAGAGCCATAGGTGGTTCTTWCCACAGCCATGCTTGCATGCTGTGCTGCTTGGAGTCTGGCTGGTTTCTGAGTGCAAAATAGAATTTACTAATGAATTAAAGGAAATTACATTATTGACAGACCTTTCTCCAGGAATGAAAGGGCAACAGCATCTGACATTGGCATATACCTCTCCCTCTCCCCAAAATGGCAGGAAGAAATCTTAGGGAAATGAAAAGCCACAGCCATGAGGCCTGGTGGCAACTGAAGGCTTGGGTTATAAGACCTCAGGCCTGGTGTGGAGGACTAGGATTTTTTCACACTGAATGAATGGTTAACTTTTGACAAGATAGTTGTAACTGCAACCCACTTCAAGCTGCATGTTGAACATGGCCTAGTTGAGCTCAGACCAAACCATTTCATTTCTCCTGTCTGCAAAGAAGGTGGCAAAAAAGAGCTGACTGTTTCTTTGGAGTCTGACTTCACAGTGTCTTTTTATAAGGCTTTTGAAAGGCAAGAAAGTAAGATCCTGTAGGGCAATTATATCATAACGTAGGTGAGGAGAGTGTGTTAAAAAAAACAAAAGCAGCTGTCTGAGAGCAGGATAATAATCTAACAGAAGTTGTTCTACAAGCAGGATAGGAGTACTAGAACCTTGTGCTTGAGGGAGCTTCCCTTGTTGAATACAAAAAAAGAAAAGCATGAGCCCCTCGTGCAAAAATATCCTAGTCCACTAAATTCCACCTTCAGGAAAATCAGCAACAGCCACCTGCCTTGTAGACATGGTGTTTAGGGAATTCTGCAGTAGGCACTCCCCTTTCCTCACCGAGCTTTTCCATTGATAAATGCTTCAATTTTAAAAGTCAGCCTCAGTTGCTGCTACAGTATTTTTAGGGAGCAAATATTTTCTGAAGTGTTAACAAGCCCAGATCATTCTTCCTTCCACACTTACAATGTCTTGTTTCTTCACATCAGGTGGTATATTTCTCTGCTACTTATCCCTATGTTATGCTGCTTATCTTGTTCTTCCGTGGTGTAACACTGCCTGGAGCAAAGGAAGGCATTTTATTCTATATAACTCCCAACTTCAGTAAGCTTTCAGACTCTGAGGTAAATATTCAATCCTTGTAAACAAAAGTTTCACTACTAACTGTTCACCTTTCAGACATATGACCTGCTCTTCAAGTGCAGAAACAGATTTTTAAAAAAATTATTTCCTGCAATCAGGTTTGGCTGGATGCTGCCACACAGATTTTCTTCTCCTATGGTTTGGGTCTTGGTTCACTGATTGCCCTTGGAAGTTACAACCCTTTCCACAATAATGTTTACAGGTAAGCAGATGACTGCACATATTACAATGGCACTTTCCTGTCTCAGCTGGAGCTGGATTCTGTCTTTCTGTGTACTGTATCATTGAAATAAAGTGTAGTCTCGGATCTGAATATTAAATGTTATATCTAACTAGGAATGAGACGTATAACTGCATTTACACTAACGGGAGAGACAGTATGACTTGTCCAGCATGAAATGGAACCCAAACTGTGAAATCCTAAATCATTAAATCTTTTCACAGGAAAAAAAGGGTAATATACTGATGAACAGTAGCATTGCTTTACCTACTGCTTAAAGCACCTTACCTTTATTTCAGGGACTCCATCATAGTGTGCTGCATAAACTCATGCACAAGCATGTTTGCTGGCTTTGTCATCTTCTCCATTGTTGGATTCATGGCTAATGTCACAAAGAGGCCTATTGCAGATGTTGCAGCATCAGGTATCCACTATATTTTTCTCTAAGTTGTTCAGTGGCATCAGTTATTTTTTGTTTGTACGTTGTATCCAACTGCTTCATGTAATTGTTCAAAATCCCTCCCTCAAAACGTTCCTCAGCTCCCTGTCATTTCAGTCGCCCTTACTGATTGCAAAAGGGAGAGCATTGTTTCAAACCTCTCAAGGCAGCACCAGCAAAATCATCTCATGTCGAGCAGACTGCCTGCCTAGTGCTCTCAAACCTTTGGTGTGGAGAGTGGCCAGCCAGAGACTCATCTTGGGCTGACACAATGAATACTAATGAATACTACTTACAGGGAATGCATTTACARGAAGTGGCAGCACAGTTTGCTGCTTCAGTGCTTAGCTGTGACATCAGATTATGAGCCTCTTGCTACTGAAATTCTTAAAAGCAAACTGAGCGGAGGAATGATGGTCATTATGTTTTTGGAGCCTATATTCTCAAATTCAGTTAGGTTTTTAAATTCCTTTTACTGTTTCTTGAGGTTAAGCCCTTTGAGGCAGATCATTTCTCACCTGTTCAGACCTACAGCTATCAGCCAATTTCATGGGACCCTTTATTAAGAAAGTCATTTTACTTAGGACAGTAAGATGTCCATGGAAGGATTCTGCTATTCTTTGCAATTCCTTGTCTGTCTTCCAGATGAAAAAGCTTGAAGTAGCAGAGCAGATGGTTGCCCTAACCCAGCTGGTGTACCAGATACTCATTTAGCAGTCCTGGCCACAGGGAGGGATCTGATAACTGAAAGCTTGGTTGGAAGTTACTGGTGGACAAAATATGTCTTATCATACTAGCAAACATATCCCATTGATGAAACATTCCCTTAGTTAGAAAAGCAGAGAATTTAAGCCCTAAAAATAATCTTCAATAAACTACACATACAAAGAAGTTCGCAAAAACATTATGATGGCATACACTGTTGACAAAAAATGCTCTGGGAAGTCAGTGGTGTGTGAAATAAGCTTTTTGGATTTATGTATTTGATACAGATGTAACTATATAAAGACTGCACCTGCAAACAAAACAATATTTTTGTATCATATTAAGCTCCTAAATACATTTTAAGGTACCTAAGATAATAGACTTTGCAAAGATGCACATGACCTCCTGTGGCCAGTAATTGCAAAGGATATTTGGAAATTTGACCTTTTTAATTAAGGCTTCTATTTCTCCTAGCAAGCTCAAAAACTGATGCTTGCTTTTAGCACCATGAGACATGTTGTTTTGCAATCTTTTATACAGCTTTGTGAAACAAACAATATTATTAAAAGCTGCAGCTGCATTTTGATGGAATGTGTAACAGAGTAAAATTAAGAACATCTTTATCTTAAGTTTATTTTGCTTTTACTAGTGCCATTTGGAAGGCATTCCAATGATACCTGCTATTGCTAGCAAATAATTGTTTCAAAATCTGCATTGCATTTACTTGGAYAATTCAGGCGTCTAATGCCAATCCTTGCTTCACTGGTTTGAAAGCTATATATGTCCAACCAATGGTCACAGACTTACTTTTAAAGAAAACTGAAAAATCAGATACCTCCCTTAGGTGAGGCACACTAATTTTATTTCTGTGATTATTTAGTTTGCTACAGGTTTTCCTCTTAACCTGACATCAGCTGGTTTCCAGCTATGCTGTGACAACAAAAAGAGCTCCTTCTTTTTTAAAAAGAATTTATATTCTCCTTCCAACACTATGCCCCCATCAGCAGTTAGTAGGAACAAAAATGAAAAGGTTTGCCTGTTTACAACTACATAGTTTATTAAAATGTGTATTTTAAGATAATTAATGGAATGGAATAGCAAGTGGGAATACTGTAAATGCTGGAAAGTGTCTTCTCCATTTCTGAACTGTCTTTGTTTCTCTTCTGAACTACTTGGTGCAAAGCAGAAGATTACAGCTATCAATAACTACTTGAGAGGGAGAGAAGGCTGATCAGTACCTGAAGATGTAATCCTAGACAAGGATAACATTCCCTGTCTTTGCTATACAAGGTGTCTCTCAGGAGCAGCTTCTGAACTGCATCTAATATTTTGCTTGCTTGGTTGGTTGGTTTTGGGGATTTTTTTTGTTTGTTTGGTTTGGTTTGGTTAGTTCATTTTAAAAGCAAGATACATGCACTGACTTCTTGGTCAGTGAACACTGATTAAGCTGAAATCCCTGGTCAGATGCTGCATCCATGGCTGAGTCATTCAAATAAACCTAAAACCTGTGCATCAACAGGAGCAAATAATCACAACACCCAATCAATCACATTGACGTTTTCTCTCCTGTTTCTCCTACCAGGCCCTGGACTGGCATTTCTAGCTTATCCAGAAGCAGTGACACAGTTACCAATTTCTCCTTTGTGGGCAATACTGTTCTTCTCCATGTTGCTTATGCTCGGAATTGACAGTCAGGTAAAACTGCTGTAAAAATTAATAACGAAGACAAATTTTCTGCAACTGTATGGTACAAGGTTGGCCTCTCTTCTGTGCATTCTGCACTGCCAGCTGTTAGTGGTGCAGAATGGTTTCTGGAATAATCAGATAAATAATAGGAGGCACTAAGGAGAGGAAAGACTAAGAGGTTCAAGGAGCCTGGGATAGTCAAAAACTGATGCTAAGACACTTTTGCTTTTTCATGAACTGTTGGAAGCATATACAAAATGTGCAGAAAATTTATTCTGCAGACAAAAGGAACTTTCTTTGAAACCTTAACCATTCAATCACAATATTAAAAATACCTTTGCGATGTTCATCAATGTAGGAGACGCTGGGATATATGCTTTACAAGGTTTAGATGCCACAAATATTTCTGAAAGGCGACTTCAGAACTTACCACATGGAGCAAAAAGATGCAGAACACATTTCATTTTAAGCATATGAATGTCAAGAGCAAATTCAGGAGACAGTAGGCTCATTACTGAGGGCATTCTGCGTCTTAGTATGTTCTGAAATCACTTCCCAATGGTAAGCATCAAGACTTTATTGGTTCAGGCCTTAGCTAAGAGTTATAGGTGGTATCTGACAACTGGAAGTTAATGGGAAGGCACAACCTAGAAGTTTTGCAAATCCAAATAAGATATTCTCCAGAGTTACTGTCTAGATTAAATAATGAAATAATGAAATAATTAAGTCATGCAATCATTAAAAAATGTTTATTGCAAAACAAACAAAAAAAGCACACAGAACAAGAAAAAGCACTTTATATGCTAGAAAGGACTATGTCCAACAAAAGCATTCATTAGTAATAATTTTAATACAGATAGCAACTATATTGTAAGCACTAAAGAGAGCACCCCATCTTATTTTACAAAGCATACTTTGAGGACTTTGTCAGGGAAGTCCCTTCTGCCTGCTGAAACGCTTGGTCATTTGTATGTGACCAATCATAGGCAGATGTGTTACTCTACTTGCAATCAGTTGCAGTTGCCAAACCAGCACCTTACAGTCATTAGCACAGTCTTCGTAGCACATAAAGAAATATGAGAATTACTAGCTTAGTACTGTACTAGTCTTTGAGTAGAGAAAAATCCATCGTTTTCTATAAATCCAAGTTGACTTCAGCTTGTGAACCAAAATACAAAAAGACCAAGAGGACATTTTATTCTGGAACATGAAAGGAAGCTGAAAATACACGTTTTCTATTTCTTTGTTTTTCAGTAAGCTTCAGGCTTGACATTAAAACCTATTGCTCAATCTGGGGGGAAACTACTGTGAAATTAATTGGGTCAAAAATATTCTTGAAAGAACTTGTCTCTAGGCAACTAACAGCTGAGGAAGGTAGTCTAATATTATTAAAAAGAATATATATCTACAGGCTGTCATGCTTTCTTCATTTTCTGTCTATCAGTGAAACATTTCATACGCCATAATTTATAGGAACTATAACTGTTGGTTAAATTCTGATTGCACTGCTGGAAATTAATACAAATTTACATACCTTCTGTTTTTCATTATTTCAGCCATCATAATGACAACATTTATTTTGAATATATACATGCAGTAAAAATGTGAAGTATGGCCATGCTTTCCATTTGGAAGACCGCATCCTCAGCAAAAATCTTACCGTTGCATTGACTTTTCTGGGGATACAAAAAGTATTTGATTTATAACGTATGAGAATCAATCTTGTGTCCTTAAGCTTCGCTCTGAAGCACTGATCTGATTACACTTTTTGTGTCTATTGGCTTTCATGTATGTGAGTGAATCACAGAAAGAAGTGTAAGTTTTTGAAGGATCTAGGGGTCAAAGCCTTCAACAGTAGGTGTATTTTCTTCTATCACAAGAAAGAGCACTTTATCTTCATAAAGCACATGCTATAGTTCATAATTTGGAATTTTGAGTGTTTTTCTAGCTGGAAATCTTTTTGCACAAATCTTTTTAGACAGAAACGAGGATATTCAGAAGCACTGCTTCCACTGAAGTCAAGTGAATTTTCATTTATCATTTAATGGATGCAGCCTTAGGCCAGTGATGAAGTAGTATTGAAAACTCCTCCCCTAAATGTAATCCTGCTGTTGTAGTGCATTGCATTGTATTTTATTTCTAACTTTACTTGCAGTTCTGCACTGTGGAAGGATTCATAACAGCTTTGGTGGATGAATTTCCGAAGTTACTGCGCAATCGAAGAGAAATCTTCATTGCTGTTGTATGCATTGTTTCCTATCTGATAGGGCTGTCCAATATTACTCAGGTGTGTTCTGCAGAAGAATGTGATCTTATGTCTGACATACAGCAGCTGTTTTATTTCCCCCTTCCCCCACCCCAACCAGGAATCATTGCAAACCATTGAAGTGGCAGGGATCAATCATCGACACTATCTAAAGACTTCACGCAGCAGACATTAACTTACTTGTAAGTGTAAAATGCCTGTAGTCCGTGGATGCAGTGAGGCCTACTTCATGGTTCAGGTGACAAGAAAATACACATCTCTACAATCTGTCTTACAGTCCAAGAAGTGGTAGCTGGGGATGTTCTCCATTGCTTCCTGTGATCTACTAGATTCCAAACTATTTCAGGGAAATGATGGAATTATTGAACAAAAAGGAGTAAAGTGAAATCAAACCAGTTAACTGAATTCTAGCAGTAATCTAATTTTTGTCAGTATTGACCTCAAGTGTTATAAGACTTTAACCTGTTAACTTTAATTAATTTACATTAATATGTCCCTAACCTATTCGCCACTGTTAGTTTGTAGCTTGTATTTTAATCTATCTTGAAATTGGAGTCCTTACTATTTATTTTAACACTTCCTTCTTCTATGTTTTAGGGTGGAATCTATGTGTTTAAGCTTTTTGACTACTACTCTGCCAGTGGAATGAGTCTCTTGTTCCTTGTATTCTTTGAGTGCATCTCAATATCCTGGTGCTACGGTAAAGACTATGTTTTTATGTTTTCCGTAAGTTTTGCACATCATAAGGATACTTCATCTACTGATTTGTTCTTTTGTGTGTGCACATGCTGAGGGTGGCACTGAAATTGGCCTTGTTTTATATGCATATCATTCCACTGAGGACTCAAAGTTGGCTTGTGGAAGGTACTTCTGCCTCTTGAAAACACCCTATGTATAAGCCTGGAAGTCATTAGATGCTAAGTGTTTCAGGAACACTAAATAGGTGACATCTCCCTCTTTTTTTCTGTCCCCCTTCCTTGGAAAGCCTGGACCTTCAGAAGTGTTAGGTACTGCTGTTCTCAACATAATGACTTAGGCCCTTTAGACTTCGTAATGTTTCATTTCCAGAAATGGCTGTGTCACTCTAGGATCTTGCAGTGAGAGCCAGGCTCCTTGGTCAGTTGTATCTTGCACAATTGCCCTAAAATATCCAGAAGTCTGGACTGACAAGCTCTGGGTATAAAGATTAATGAATATGCATCATATTCTTGCCAGAGTATTTGTGCATTTGACCTTAGTTCTGTGTTAGCTAGTCCAAGGACCTATTCCCATGATTACTAAGGCACTTCAGCTTAGATTACAAAGCTGATTCAGAGCTAGATAACTGGAGTCTTTCTGCTGTCTTTTAATGAGCTGAAGAGGATGGAACAGCATTTTATAGGGGAGAGATACTGCATATGAATCCAGCAAATGCGAATGGAAAAATACACCAGCTAAATAATGAAGAAATCAAATACGAAGTTATAAATAACATGATAGACATACCTTTTAGAAGATGATGGAGTGCTGGTAGGTAACAGCAGCAGCAGAAGGGCTACTTTTTGATTTCATATGCAGTTCTGCATGTATATGGTGTGCATATATCCACACAGAGTGAAGCTGGTTAACACTAGGATGGATTTTTTTTTTTTTTTTAAATTTAATTTGTAAAATATTCTAAATCTCTTGTTCTAATATGACTTAGAGTTGAAATGAACGAAGGGCGATTTATTGCATCTGACCTTCAGATGTACAGACTTCCTCAGCCTTTGCATGGGAATAAGTTTGCTGGTCGCTAATTAATTAATTATGATGTGGAAGAATGAGAACAAATGATTCTTGGTGCTTCTGAGTTTCCACAATTCCTTCCCATTCAGATAGGTGAAAAGTTATGTTGGGGTCTGTATAGAGCTTCCAAATATACCTCATCATTTATGACAGTGTCTCTCAAAACCACTGAGCTTTCAATTGAATCAATTATCTATCTGATATGTTTATATACTGTTTCTTATTTCTATATTTAGGTGTTAATAGATTTTATGACAACATCCAAGAGATGGTGGGATACAGACCCTGCATCTGGTGGAAACTCTGCTGGTCATTTTTCACTCCTATCATTGTGGCAGTAAGGAACAAACTTTTATTATACGATTCAAAGGATGTAAATGAGGTGGACTATGTACTACAGCGTTGTCATTTCCACCCCCCCACAGGTTCATATTAACTCTGACCTCATTCCTTTTTTAAGGATTTGAGCAATTCCATTGAAGGCAATAGGCAAAACCCAGTGTCATTAGATGCCTGTGCCCTAGGAAAAGAGGCCTTGCGCAATTTCAAGATTTGTATTAGTCCTCCGGAAATGGTCAAGAGTTTGATTGGCAGAGATAGCAAACTGTAAGAAACAAATTTTGACCATTTTTTGTATTCTTACATAAAATTTAGCAATCTCTCTAAAGTCTAAATTTTCCATATACACAAAAATGCCCACATTTTGTAAACTGAATTCCTCCACAGGCACTATTCTGGTAACAGACTAGTATTATAAACTGATGTTCTTCTCTAATTGGATTCTGTGGAATGTATTACCCAATTTATACTGCAATGCTACTGGTTTTTCTGGCAAACCTTGCAAGGATTCTGTACGCTGGAAACAATAATACAGTCTTTTCCTTATTCTAAACTTTATCCAGTTAAGCCCATACAGTACATTTTGAAATAACAAGCAAAGAAATGTAAATTTACTACATATAATGTAGTCAACCCAGATGCAATGTAAAAAACTATAATTAAGTAGACACTATTACACGTGACACAATACTTCTCACTCACTGATATTTCTCTGATATTCCCATATAGGTAGCCCAAGGCCATAGAAAAGCAAACAAAGAGCACTAGAGAGGCACAGAAATGTGTTTATATTGAGGGTTCCTTGATTCATCTCTACCCAGAGAAGAAGGCTTTCATTTTTCTGAAAACAAGTGTTCAGGAAGGCATAAAAAAATGCATTTTGTTTATTTCAGTGGTATAGTAGGAAGATGACCAACACTGTATGTAAAACTTACCAGATTTCTCCTGTCTTGCAAAGTCTTCAACAGAATTCGTTGTCCAGTGCAAGTTCACAGGTGGTGATGATGTGCTAATAAAATCTGCCACTCTACGTTCTCCTCTCTGGGAATACGTTCTGCACAAGGCCTGTACCTGGGATCGGAATGAGCTTCCTTCTTTGCTGGTTCAGTTTAGCAGGTTTCCCTGATGCAGGCTGTTTTAGACATTTGAAACAGGCCAGGATAGAAGTCTTCCTTGGGAACTTAAAGGAAAAAATACCATGTTTGCAGGGCATCTGTTTGAAAACAACACAAAAGCAACCCACAAGTGCTGCTGATCAATGGTACAGTATACATGTGTACGCAGGTATTATTCTCCAGGACCCCCATCTTTCCCAATAGGCCCCTTCCCTCTGATTTTGTGCAGGTTATCTGAGGACTCTACTAGTACCAGTGGATTCCCCGTACCAGCATACCTGGATAATCTGAGATGCAGGTTATGTATGTGAAAATATAGTGTTAACTTGAAACATTAAGATTAACTTTGGTAAGAAGCTTCTTGGGAAGCTATCTCCTCATCTCTTGGTATTGAAAAATTCAAAGCGGTTTTTGAATTTAATAAGATAAGTTCTGCTATAGAGACAAATCTGTAGCCACTTACTGAACCGCAGGTTCCATTCTGACTGCCCTCATTTTCCATTATGTGTTTGTTCAGAGGATCTGAACAATATCAAAGCCTCTGGGCCAAGCACTCTTAGGTGGCGATACTAGAGAGGTCAGTACAGAGCCAGGCTTTAAAGAACATTTCTTATTCAGAGCCTCTAGGAGCGTGTTGCTGACCAGTACAGTAGAGCTGTACTGATACTGTTATTCCATTAAGAAAGTTAGTGGAAACAAACAAACAACTTCACAATTGCAGAATTACAGTTCAGTTATTTACACATTCCCACACTAGAGATTAAGCTAGCAGGGAATCAGGCAGTGCAGTGGGCTGACATTTGCCTGTTTTCTGCCACCTCCATCTGGAAGACTGCCCTGCAGGCCCCATCTACAAGCTAGTGCCTGGCGGTCATCACCAGGGACCAAAGGAACCCTTTTCTCCATGCCTGGATGTGAAGGCAGGCTTGAGGTCCAAGTCAGTCCAGAAAAACTCTCGAACAGAGAGCACTCTGGAAATCTCATCCAAATCTTCTTTTCCGCTGTATTTTGCAGGGAGTATTTATCTTCAGTGCTGTCCAAATGACTCCTCTCACAATGGGAAGTTACGTTTTCCCAAAATGGGGCCAAGGGGTTGGCTGGTTCATGGCTTTGTCTTCTATGGTGCTGATACCAGGCTATATGGCATATATGTTTCTAACCCTGAAAGGCTCCTTAAAACAGGTAAGTCTCTCTTTTTCCTGACTGCATGATTTCATCTTGCGAGACCTGTGCACACTAATAAAGATTGCTGAGCAATCTTGCTGTTTTCTACTATATCCTTCCTGTGGCCTCACTTGCTAAGCCCAGTTCTTTTGCATCGAGCTGAAGAACATACAAACAAGTACCAAACAAAGACAGTGTCTGTACCATCTGTCGTTAAATGTAATTCACTGCATTAAATGTGGTCCTTATCTCTGGGCTTTGACAGTTCCAGGCACTTTACATCCCAGCTCCTTACACCTAGAAAACAAAGTAGCAGTTCACAAAATATGTAAATTTGTCCTTATTAATGCAAGACATACTGCCATGTATCAAGGCAGGTGATGCTCTAAGGAATTGGAATCAAACCCTTAGGGCTAAACCCACATAACTCCCGGTTTCCATGAGTCTGCTCACAGTGACCCCATTTAGCATCTCCCTGCAATGTGATCAAAGGTGTGAGCTCCCGTTCTCCATTACACCTGTTCTAAGTTACAACGGCTGCCTTGTTCTGCTGCAGCTGAGAGAAAGACATGTAAAATCTTGGGAGTGTATTTTATGATTATGCTGCACTTCCCTTTAGTCTTTATTTAAGGGATTTCTATGAACAGTTACATCATGAAGAACGTTAGAGGCCTTTTTCTCGCACTGTGCTCCAAGCCTCTCGCTGATTCCTTATTTTGTTTGTTAAAAGGAGATGACACTTCCCATGTGAGAGAGGCATTGTATGGCTTAAATCCGTTTTAAGGTCCTCAGAGAAATGCTGCTAAAGGAGTGAGAAATGTTAATAAGGTTATTGACCAGTACACTGTTTAGTAATCATGTACAATTGTCATCCTTAATTTTTTTTAATCTGGGTGCATCCTCACTTTTCCCTCTCCAGCCAATAATTTCATTCTGTGCATAACAGACACTTCTTCAGCACAAGTACTGAAACACACATCTCTGTCCTCTATGATTGTGGGAACCAAAGATTGTCAAAATGAATTTGTCAGAATTTCTGGAATATTCTAAAATCAGCTGACAGAGCCATCTTTGCAAAGGGACAGATGATCTTAAGCAGAATTGATGAGTAATGCCTCATGAATTGCTCAGATCTTGATCCAAATATTTGTCTTCTAAATTTTAAAAGACTCAGTGATGCTTCAAAGAAGTCTACAAAAAAATTTCTGCGTTGTTTTTTTTTCTTTTTTTTTTTTTCTTCTTCCCCTGCTTGTTCTTAGCTCCTACATTTTGAATATCTTTCCCTTGGTCTTACGGAAACATTTATGTGCAAATGGAGAAYTGTTGCTCTAAAATATAGCTGCTTCTTGGGCAGAGTTGTATAAGACCACAGTAAAAGTTCCTCATCTCAGTCTTGCTGTGGATTAAGGTCTCATTTTTGAAAGCATTGACAAATGATCATTGGATAACAGGAGGAGCGTACACCACTCAGGCTTTGATGATCAAAACTGGGCTCTCTTTCTCAATATGAATGTGAGCCAGGCAGGTAAGCTTCATGAATGGAGAACACAAAAGGACTAGGAAAGACAGAATAGAAATAAAACGATCTTAAATCCAACTCTGCTTTACCTGTTGTATCCTTGGAGGTAGTAACTCCCAGAAGCTGCACCAATACTCTCTAATCCCTTCCCCTCCCTGGGGAGGGTCACCATCACGTCTGAGATCCAGCTTTGAGTCCCTGCTGCCCGCTGCAAACTTGCAGCCTCTATGCTTGACCTGTGGGCTCTAATGCCTAGACAGAAGTGTTTAGGATTGCCTTTTAAAAAAAAAAAAAAAAAGGGTATGCTTAGAAACAGTTTTTTGACTGCCTCACGTTTATTGTTCTTTAAACAGCGCATCCAAGTAATGATTCAGCCAAGTGAAGACATCACTCATCCTGAAAACGGGCCAGACCAGGCCCAACAGAGCAACTCTGCAAACAAAGAAGCCTACATCTAAACTTCTATATTGTAAAAGTACCAATACTGCTCCAGAAAAAAAAAAAAAAATATGGTTGAATATGACCACAAATTTATGTCTGAGAAAATAATTACCTACCTCTAGTAAAAAAAAAAAAAAAAAAAAAAAAAAAGAAAAAAAGAAAAAAGGTCATCTCCACTATAAGGGAATCGCCATGGGTATGATCCAACCATTGCGCGAGCTCAGATGTTGACAGTGTTGTGTGTTCTCTGGCAATCCACAGACTGTTAATGTTTTTATCCTTTCACAATAATAGTTGCATATCTTGGAATTTGTAAATTGATGTGCCAAGACCTTTTTAATCTACCTTTTAGCAGGACTATTTGAAGTTTTGTGCTGCTGATTTTTAGTAGTTTATCAATATTTCTTACCGCTGAATCCCAAGACTGTTATTTCTGACTTTGCAGGAGAAAAAATTAAGTTTGGAATTSTTTTGTACAAAAGAATGAAGTATTTTGTAAACAAGTGATTTCCAGTGAAAAAGTCTGCCCTTAAAATTTGTTCCAGTCGAGGCCATTTGACGGGAAGAGACTTTCTTCAATTAACAGTAGACACAGCCATTATAAACATTCCTAGTGCAAATTAAGTTATATGGCTATTTGTGGCAAGACAGCACGGAATGGCTGTAAACGCTATCTGTACTTAGCCTATCAGGATAACTTTCGAACAAGATTGTAAATTTCTTTAAAAATATATATACTATTTCTTATAAAAAGAACATCTCTTTGTGMATCAATACTACGTGAATCGCAGATGTTAGAGGCAAAAATATGACTTCTAACTTTTTTAGCAAAATGAGAAGTAATATCCAAGAGCTCTTAAAGATTCCCAGGAGTAAAAGAAATACAAAGCATTTGCAATTCAAGCTCAGAGTACTTGAGCTTTTATTATGCTGTTATTATTCTACTATTATTGCATTGCCACCAAATAGAAWCCAAAACAATGGCTTAAAAGATTGAAGCTTATCCTTGTAATTCTAATTTAGGGTTTAATTCACAACTGTTCTTTTTAATCCGTTAAAGGACTTTAACAGTTTCTAATAAGCAAATTACAAAATACGGATCCTTAGCACTTTGAAAACAGTTTTATTTTTATTTACATATTATTTGTGGTGATGAAGGCATGAGGGAAAGCTATTTCAAAAATATAAAAAAATCTCCACTCTGGGCTCAGTCCGCATTTGCCACATAGCTAGAAAGCCCGTTCAGCTCATGGAAGTTTTTCCCTGTGTGGAAAATGCAGTGGTTAGCCCTGTACGGTATTTCTCGTTTGGCAGCTATATGACAGACACAAAGGATTATGGACAATGCAGTAGTTGATGTTTGATTGTAAATGACTGTGACAGAACTGTGCAATGAAACATGCTTTTCAGCAAATTTTTGTGCAACGTACAATGTTAGATAGCACAATTTATGTAGAACTACGTGAAAAACATGTTAACTGTGAATGTTGGGTTTTTCGTTGTTTTTGTCTGAAGGTGACAAACATGTTCTTGCAATAAGGTATTATTCTCAGAATGTCAAGCACATTATTGTAGAAATAATATATATATAAAATACACATGTATTTCAAAGTACATCATAAAATCTCAGAGTATGTTTGGTAGATTCTAAACTGTTTCATACATAGCTCAATTGTAAAATATTATGAGATACAAGCTACATCCTAAATGGCTATAGCTGAAATGCAAAAGTCCTGTAAGTCTTTGGGATTTAGAGGAAAACTGTTCATCCTACACAAACATTATACATGATACATACACATTATAATTGTGAATTTCATTAGACTAAGGATAACAATTCCAACTTTCTCTTTATTGTTTAATGTAATCAAGTCCCATGTTGTTATAAGAAAAAATGCAGTATTTAATGTTTGATTGTAAACAATTATGACAGATGTTTGACAGACCTGCTCTTTAGCAAAAAGCTGTACAAACGTATCATATAGCACAAAATAGTGTTGTAGAACTACTGTGTGTAAACTGTGAATAGCTGTATCTTTTTTGTAGTACTTGCCCTGAAAAAAAGATTATTGTATGATCATATATGCTTTTTGCAATAAGGAAATATCTGAACACCAAGCAAATCTATCTCTATATAAAAATATATATGTAATATATACATATTCAAAAATATATACAGAGCCTGTTTAAAAGAGTACAGTATTATTTAGTAAATTGCAACCTGTTCTATGGACCAAATGTAAAATATTTATAAATTAAGATGCATTTTAAATGTCTATAAATGGTGTCATAATTAAAGCACGATTGTTATGTAAGTTTCCAAGAGTTTAGAGGAAAAAGAATAAAAGTTATATTATACATTAAATTCAGAATTTTGCAGTCTTTCATTGGACAAAACCAACGTGAGTTAGTTTCTGTGAAGCAAGTTCTAAATGTTTCTTTTTTTTTTATATATATATATATATATAAAAATATATCCTTTAAATGCCAAAATGCTGTATCGCCTTGTGATGTGTATAATTAATCCATAATGCTATTTCTATAATTCAGTTGGTATGTGCATCCATTATACAGGAAGCTTAAAGGTGACAGTTAATAGCCCTACCTGGCATCCTGCTGCTTTGCTCCTGGAGGAAGATGGCAGCCCAGGACCTCTGAGCAGCCCTAGAAAAAAGCCTGCATTTTAAATAAACATTCCTCAGGTACGTTTCTGCTGACACTTTGGGGTGTGAACTGCAGCACCTGAAGTCACTGAATTCTAAGCCGTTACCGAGGAGCGTACCATCCCAGGCTGAAGCCAATGGGCTGGTGAAACAGTGGCCTTACGCTAAACGGACAGATGATACATTTCTACAAAAAAAATTGTTGTTCTCTGTATCAAAGTGTGAGAAGGTGTCAAGCAAGTTGCACAGCAGTCTGCCTTACATCTGCATCTATGCAATGCTGCTGAGGAGCTGAATGCTCCTATGCTCTGAATTTAATTATCTAACTATAAAATTGGAGCAGGACATCATGCTGGGAAAGAGTCTAAGCAATTTAGAGAGCATGATTAGACTTGAAAATGCTCCTGATAGAAGCGTCTAAAATCATAGACTTCAAATTCAAAATGCTGACCTTAGAAAGGAGCACACAAACGTGCAAGTACAAGGCGAGGGCAGATCCTTCTTCTGCTTTTAAAAAAGGCCGGGAGGAGGGGCAGGAGCACGTAGGGAAGATCACAGATTGTTCTGGAAATGGGAGAAGGAGCAACTTCGATGCTTTTGAAATACAGAGGAAAAATTAAACCACCTTTAATGTTTAGTTCATGGGCATTACGTATTGTATTCATGGCCTGCTGCTTTCACAATATATTGTAAGAGAAAGGACGAGAGTTGCATCTGAGAGAGGCGGACACGTTGTTTAGTGCTGGGTGGCTGGCCAGCTGGCAAGGGGCAAAGGATGGCTGAGGAAAAGGAACCTAGTTGAAGGATACTGCGTTAGTGCTGTGATATTTCCATGTTCTCCTGGAGGAATTTTCTCTTGCCATGCTGCAGAAATCTCAACAGCAACTCAACAAGAAAAATGCAAATAAGGTCACTTCTTCCCTACAGGACTGCAGGATGCCCGGAGAGAAAGCCGTGTCCTTGCTCGTCAGGAGTATTAGTTCAGCTACATGTGCTGTTATTCTAAAATAACGCTATGTTGCTTTTGGGTTTTTGTGTTTGTTTTAAGCCTGATTATTTCTGTTTTGTTCTGCTCAGGCCACAATAGCATTACAATTAACTATTAAAATTACTCAACTCCCACTGTTGGCTGGTTCTTGGGGGGCTGGGTTATAACCCAAAGGCATGGCTATGCATTCAGGTGCAGACGAGCTCAGGCTCACCTTAGCCTGGAAGTAAGCACAGGGTGGCATCTCCTGCCTGCCAACACCCCTTCATAGTTGTAACCACCTTTGGCAGCTGCCATTGAACCCAGCTGGGAGCAGCAAAAGTGGCTTGCACGAAAACATTCGGGCATTCACGTCTTGGTCCCTTCCACCTCAGGGAAGATTCCCAATGAAGAGGAGACTGAAGTCCGTCGTATGGCTGCCTACAAGCACAGACAGATGTGATGAGGAAAGCAACAACATAAAAGCCTTATTCCCCAGGAGTCTGAACTGATGGACTCAGAGCTAAGTGTGAGCTGCGGCAGCTGCCAAGCAGCTGTAGCTGCTACTCTTACCTTAGTGTTTGTGAGTCTGCCAAACTACCACAACTTAACCAGTTTCACTGCTCACTCACCAGAGCAAGAAGGAAGGCGCCAGGATTTATATTCTAAAGGGTCTTTTTACTCCCCCCCCCCCCCATCTTCTTTCTTAGCTTCTCACACTGCTCAGGATCATAAATTGGGGGACAACAACAACCACCACACCAAAAACCTACCCCCAAAAAACCCACCCCCCCCCCATATATATATATATATATATGGCTGGTTAGTTCTGACGTCTAGCGATGGCCCTGAAGGTACAGTGGTAAATTCTGCCCTACCTTCTGATCATTGCCCGTATCTTCACTACTTCTTCCTATCCTCTCCTGATAGCCACAGTGACTGTGGCATGGCTGTGATAGGGACAGGTCTAATTTACTTCTCCTCCAGGCAGACTAAGCAGCCCTTCAGCACATGCATGGAGAGAAAGTGATGACAAGGAAGAAGAACAGCAGTCAAGATTATCTTCATGACAAGTGGCGCTGACTGAATAGAAAGACGTTTAAAATAAAACAGATAAGAACGGGGTGGGAGGGAGGAGTTTACCCACATACAATTTTTCCTGTTTTTTTTCTTCCGGTCTAAATATACCTTACTTCCTCTCTTCTTCCTAGAAAGTTTAAAAAAAAAAAAAAAAAAAAAAGAAAAGGATCAGAGCACAAAGGGGAATTAAACAGGGTAAAGTGAAACATAATATTAAGTCCCTCCACAGAGCTTAGTCTTCTTACGAAGCTGATGTAAGTATTGCCACTTCTCATTCCTGCCTCTACAAGTTGAGGCCAGTCAACAATTCTGCCACTCTTTCTTGCTGACAATTTCTGGACAATGCGCTATTTTCCTCTATTTTTCCCAGAAATCCAACTGGGATTGCCCTGATTTTTAGAGCAACAGAGCTATATTTTTGCATTTTGTTCTATTCTTCTGACCAAACACGTAAGTCATTAACTCAAGCAGCCCCGCAGCTCAAGAGCTCACTGGACACATGTCCTTCAGCAGGTAGGTTACAGCGGAGGGAACCAATAATCCCCAGCTGCCAACCCGTGTGCACGTGGATAGAGATGGTTGCGCGCGCGTGCGCGTGCACACACACACACACTTTACAAGTGCATTCATTCAAGACTTGCCCCCTATTTTAAAATTTATGAACCGGTGGGGGAGAACTTTTACACTATTTTGCAACTTAACATCTGATTTCCCCCCCTGCCCCGGTTTGTAAATGGTCTCACATTAAAATCAGTAGCAAATATTCAGTTATTCTTTTTGAGTATCAAACAGGCTGAAGTAATCTGGTGAGTTATTTGTGAGTCATAAGTACATGATGGTGCTAAATGTGTCCAACGCTGCCTAAGAGAAGGACAGGATGGATCAGGCATTGTCACAAGGATTAAAAATTAATGCGTTTTTGCCAGCAATGGCGCTTTAGTCATATTGGAATAGCTGCCTTGCATGTGTTTGGAGATAAGTAGCTGAGAGGTGTTTATAAACATTCTAAAGTAACAGTGAGTAGAAAATAGCCAAAATGTACAAGTTAAATTTGTGTCTGGAGTGTCCTCTACACTTTACCAAACTGGATACTCACTTAGTGCTGGAAGGGGAATAAAATTGAATGGAACAAGTCACTGCCTTATTACATTACATCAATGCAATTTCTGTTCATTATTAGTATTCTAGAGCAACCTGGGAACATCTAAACAAGTTTAACATAAAAAAGCCTAAGAGACTAGTTTTAATCTACAAAAAAGTCTTCCAGACATCCCTGGCACTATCATTTACTGGCACTACCATATGCAAACATACAGCGACTTCTACATCCCAATCCTCCCTGCAGATGAATAGCTATCCCCACACACACTCAATTAAAATTAACTACAGCCAATACAGTCAAGACTTTGACCCCCCCTGCTCAGGCACCTGGTCTGGCACCGTGGCAGGAACAGCAACGCCACATAAAAGCAGCAGCTTTTAACCAGCCAGCCGTTCCCAAACAGCACCCCGCGCAGAGCCGCACAAGGGGTGTTCAGCATCAGCGCACCGCAGCAGAGCCCGGTTGTGCCTGAGCTTCTGGTGTTGCCAGGGCTGATTCCTGAAAACCAGCTGCAACTCCTGCTGCCGGGGCTGTACCGCTGGGCAACGTCCCGCGGGTCTCCTCTGCAGCGTCACAAGCAAAATTTCTGTCCCAACACGCTCAACTTCTGAAGCAGGAAGCCACTAAATATTAGCTTGTGTGTATAGAGCTAGCTGGTATTGCAGGGATGGAAACAGCTACCCTGGAATGACTGAGGAGCATTTTGATGAAGATCTTCTATGAGTAAAACAAATCCCTCTCTGAATCCAAGCCAGAGCGTCAGGTTGTGTTAGGGAATTATTTCTAGGTCATTTCAGTTCACTGCACTGCACTGCAAATATTTCACTGAATGAATGACCAAAATAATTAATCAAACCACTGGAGAGAACCACCACCTCATACTGCAGGCAACTAACTTTGCCCTAAAAGTGACAGAGCTCAGCGGTTTTTAACCTGCTCTTTACCAACTGTCATACAGCAGCAACACATGACCTTTACTGCTGATCTTTCCRCAGACTGATTCATGGTCTAGGGGGGATAAGGCTGACCTTTCCCAGCCTGGTTGCTCCTGCCGTTAGCCAGCTGTATCGTGACAGAACTTGCCTGTCAGGATCTGCTTCAAAATTACAAAATTAGACTCGGATTTTGGTTAAAAAAAAATCACTCCACCTCAATCCTCCCACACCACAGAGTAAATGAATCCCTCCTTCTATTCCACTTGCCGCTGAAGACACTGAGCTTCCAACAGCTGACCCCAATGATTGATCAGGTCCAATGTCCCATCTGAAATAGGAAAGTGCAAGCTGGGAACAAGTCAGAAAAGAAAGATTTGTTCTCGCACAACTGAATCTTCACCGTTACAGCTTCCTTGTGGGTGAGGTATGCAGAGCGATCACTGAAGAGTCATCAGTACGCACGCAGAAATACTGAATTTGTGCTCACCAGGGAATTACTCTATCATCTATGTTGAATTGTTTCACTTCCATTATTAACTCATAGAATAACTGCCCGAAGTATGGCTTTAGCAGTAAGTATTCTATTGCACGATGGGCACACTAAGGTAAGATTGCCAGTAATGAAGATGTGCCAACGACATGCACTAGATTTTATTTCTTCCAGTGTCTCAAGTCAGCCAAGCCCACGCGTGCCAGGTGGCTCTCAGGACAGCAACAAACTCAGCAGCTTCTGCAGCAAATGTAAATATACTGACACACCAAAACCCAACCGAAACACATTGATACTCCACGGCGTTAACTTGATGCTTTATCTGATCAAATCAGCTCTATTCAGCCCTGTACAATTTTTCATTTCAAGAATGATGTATTACAAAAGATAGTTCAAGGTTTCCAACCCGGATCAAACAAATGAGTGCGTGAACGGGATATTGGTAATCTCAAGCAATAAGTGAAATGCCAGCAAATGGTCCTTTGAAAATGAGAAAATAAAGGGGGGGACAGTCTCAATCAGCCAACAAATGTGTTAAAAGAAGATCTATTACAAATTTGCAGTATTTATTAACCTATTATACTAGCCTTTTCTTCCTTTTTTTTTTTACTTTTTTTGGAACGGTCAAGGTAAGGCAAAGAAAACTAGAGTGCACCGTGACAGGGATTTTCACCGTAAAGCACTATTTTATGGGATTGTTGGTTGGGGCTTTGAGGATTTGGACGTCTGCAATTAAATAATAAAATGCAAGCTTATAAGCAACCGGTATAATAAAACAAGTCTAGAGAACATTAAGGTACCAGTCTACCGGCTTTTGCTGTTGGAGAATGGTAATTGTACTCAGTTCCATCATTCAAAGTTATTCAACTGTCAGCATGAAACATTGTGTGTGTGTTGCTTTTAAGCTTCTCACTTTCACAAAAAGCTTCCACAAATATGCTCAGAAAAGTTTCTTAGTTCTTTACATACTATGTATTACTTACTTAACATTCAATACTTTATGATATGTTATGATTTCAGCTCATCCTTCTCCTTTGTAAGTCACAGGCTTCTCCAGGGGTTTCTGGCATGCTTATTTTGTATGTCTACATTCTGCTTTGATCTTCTTTATCTTATGAAACTAAATTCTCCAAGATTATGAAACTAGGACTAGTGGATGGGAGTTATTTTTATTTACTGCTGGCTTTTGAGGAAACATTTAATTTAAAATTTTCCAAGATAAATTATTGCTATAGGAATAGCCTCATTCTTACATTAACATAAAAACGCAAATCGAAAGAATGCTATTGCACCATCATACCGCCATCAAAATGTTATCCCTTTGCAAAGACCCTTTTTGCACCAAGAGCACACATTCATGTGGCCTGCCCCATCCGGCTTTTTCTTGCCTCTTTTTTAGCATGGTTGCTAGCACAATTTCTGTAAAAGCCACTTTTTCCTTTATAAACCCGTGTGCTGCGACACGCAGATTTCCTTTGGCGAAGCGGACTCTGAAATAAACAAAGCCCTTTCTTGTGCGGTTGCCGCTGGAGGCGTTGCAGATGGGGTGCTGGGGTGCTCCCGGCAAGGAGCGGTCCCCGGGCACGCGTGCCGGCAGCGAGCGGCTCCAAGGGCCGTGGCGTCAGCACAGGGAGTCGAGAGGAGGAGGGAGCAGACCGCAGCCCATGGTACATTAACCACAAAGTTTGGAAATGTAAAACTCAATGGGCTGTCAGAACAATGTTCCTCCAATGCTCTGCGCGGACCAGCATTTTGTCAGTGTCAGTACAAATGCCAGAACTGGCTAAGTCTTCCAACAARCCATGTACTTTTTTTTAGCGACTGATGCAAGTAAGGGGAGACAAAAGAGGAGGAAAATTCATTTTCCTTAAAATCACTAATAAATACATATGCTGGAAAGCTGGGTGGCCCACAGCCTGTAGCTTGTATCTGAGGGCCAGCTTGTCTCTTCAGTGCAGTGAGATTAAGTCTCAGCTCAGATCCAGCGGACAATGTTCACCACCTAAACTGAGCTCGTCCAGGCCTTTTTGGCAGACGCTGCTCTCATGGGCCATGGCAACGTTCTCACGAGTTTTAACGGAAAAAAAATTCTAACTTGTGTGATTGTATGAGTCATACATATTTTAACCTTGYGATCATTTCTCATTACTAAGGCAGTTGTCTGTATCTGCTCAATGCAGTTTATCGTTATTTCTCACTGTTACTGGAGCAGCCCTGAGGGTCTCGGCTCGGCCAAAAATCTCATTATTTTGAACACTGCACAAACACAAAGCCAAGAGCAGTACTTTTTGTATTACCTTAGCTTTCAAGATAGGGCAAAAGGTTCATTCACCGATCTCTATTTATCTATTTGTGGCTGCTATGAATAACAAATGGAAGTCCAAGGTACAGCAGTGACCAGTGGATTCCCATGGCAGTGCAACACCCCTGTCTGTGGGAGGAGAGGTTAAGGTGACATTTTAATTTCACAAGCCTATGCTGCAAGTTGCTCCTTCCAAGCATCCAGTAATTCCTCACGTGCCTCTCTGAGGTGTGTTAACCTACAGCACCTCAAACCAGGCTCAGCGCTGGGAGACTCCCCTGTTACGTTGGTGTAACTCAGTGGACCTGGGCCCRAAGCCATAATGCAAACCAGATGAGAATCCGCCTCTCCATCCATAGCTCTTTTACAGCGCCGTGAATTCAGCAATCTGCCCGTAACAGCCAAGACGACCACCTCTGACTGGGCGCAGCCGCCCTTTCCCAGCTTGAGATGTGCCCAAGCTAAGCCAAATGATGCAGTTTTTGTTAATAAATTTGATCTAAACTTTTTAAAGCATCCTGTCGTATTTTGATTAAGGCATGTAAGGGAGCACTCAGACGAGCAGCTCAGCTGGCAAATAAGAGGGACTGAAAAGCCCCAATTGTGCGACACGCAGCTGCAGACAAGATCCTGGGTATAACTCTGCCCCCAGGTCAGTTATATATGATGAATCCTCATCGGTCTGCAAACTTAGATGCTGACTTGGTTTCCATTTCAGGCCCATCAGACAGTGCAGTCAGTTACCGAGCATGAGGGATGCACCATCTTCCCCAAGAAAACTCATCTGAAGAACAAAACCCTCACTTAAAATAAACATTCAGTGTAGGCCAGTAATGAAACCCACTATCCACTACCGCCTACTTTAGATTTGACTCCAGCACAATGTTCCCCTAACTGCAGACGTTGCAAGGAAAGCAGAGGTGGGAATCAACCCACCGACTACACCTCCTGGAAGGCTGCATCCTAGCTGAAAGGGACAAGAATATCCTTACCACGGGAGGTGCTCAGCATTTATTAAAAATGGGCCCCACCAGATGCAGCTTCCAGGTCTGTTTTTCATAGGAACCCTCCCCATAACTTTTCTTCTCCCTTCAAACAGTCACTTCTGGACAATCTTGCAATTCACAGACAATAATCATCTTCCCCCCGCCCCCCCAATAAACCTTGTAAAATCCATAGGATTTATGCCAACCGTATGTGGTAAATTCTCAATATTACTGCACACCTCCCACATTCAGGGTAACATGTCCTTTCTAGGGACACCTCTGAAGTACACCTGTGATGACGCAACTGGAATTAGCTTTTTTCCTTCCTACAATCACTCGGAAGGAGTATCAGTTTTTTCTGCAGAAGCAGCTGTTTACCCACTAAGGCTGCCTAGCAGGCTTTGTCAAAAAGCTACCAACATCTGGCCCCTAAATTCAGCAATTAACAGTGACGCTACAGCCCAATTATTTTACATACAACAGGCAAAAAAATTGGCTTTAGGAAAGCAATGAGAATTCTGCTAAAGGAAATAGCAGGTGTAGCATGTCTGTTTGAATAATGTTAGTATCCTCCAGCAAAGATGATATATAGGTGGTCTTATTGATTAGATAACAGCTAAAATACTTCTCTCAACAGCAAAGCCTAGTGTAACCACTCTATCCTTTCCCTCTCTGAAAAATACAACATGAAGAGGTTTGGTAGCACCAGAAGATACCTTAATTTTTAAGACAGATGATGCTTTGTTTATGGAGAAGCTGAGAAACAGAAGCAAATAAAGACTCCATTTCAGAAACTGTCAAGAAACCTGTGATAAATAAATTAGGAGCGTGCTGTTCTCCCATCAAACAAGCAACTAAAGCTCGCTAATATTAACACATGCTAAAAACATTACTACGAATTTTAGCATGTTTTACGCTGTCTCCCATCTGTACATGCCAGGTATTTACTTTGCTGCTGAACATTAAGCACGATTGCCTTGGGACACAAGAGAGATCATGTTCAAAGAAACATTATGTGGTCATTAAAAAAGTGAACAGGCTAAAGAAGTTCTAGAGTTGAAAGACATCAAGTCAGGCTCCCTTTTTAGAGTCCAAGATTATTTGGTTTTGGAGCAGAATTCTGCTTAATAGTAAGAGTACGTTAGAAATAATTTATTCAGATTACATTGGGTATTTTTCAGAAGCAAAGTTGCTATGAAGTATTTTCCTATGTAAAAATAGAAGGAAAATAAGAAATTCATCCTGGACGTTCTGCATGCACTCTGACAGCAGCTGGGAGCCCCAGTCATTAGCCAGCACATCGCTGGGCTATGCTCTGGACATACCCGAGGCAGACAGGCAGTTTAAACTGTTTCTGTCCGTAGCCCACAGGCTGATGAGAAAACCACCTACTGATTTACACTGAAACCATCGTAACTGCAATTTAGAAGGCACGTGAGGATTTTTTCCTTGTGAGAATCTCACGGCAGTAAGTTGCCCTGGTGCCTCCCAGCAGACACCCTGGCACTGCTGATTTGCAATGCACGCGATGGGAACTCAAGTGGATGTAGCCGCAAGCAACGCCACCACGCACAAGCAGTTACCCACTTGATACGATTCTATTTCAAGACAAAGCTGCTTCAGGGCCATGAGACAGCCCAGAACCAACCGGCATTAAGCCAAAGCTCAGCTCTGTCAAGACCAGTAAATGCATGTCTACACAACACCAGAGGTGTTTTCCCTTCAGTGCCTGGCACTGGAGGGAGGTGAACATGAGTCAACAGTACATCGTTTCTCACTGGCTGAATCTTCTCTGGAATGTTGCTCTTCATTTCCATAGCACAACATGTAGTATGGGAATTAGAGCTCCTCCATTGCATTTCTCTGTCTGTCAGTGCCAGATTTGCTGTCACAGCTATTACCACTTTTACCACTTTTTTTTTTTTTTTTTAAAGAAGTGCTTGGCCATGCTTTTAATCAACAAGTGTGGGGAACAAAATTCAGCTGGTTTAAACTTCCATATGAAGCTAACAGTAAAGCCACATGAAACTTGGGACTTTAGATTTGTATTAGCTAAGACACATATGTATGAAATTTTTGAAAGAACAAGCAGTGAAGAAAGGCAGGCGTCACATCACATAATGTATCTCCAAACATCAGTTATACTTCCTAGCACTTGTGAACCTCTAGAGAGGTATAAGATTCAAATGTAAAATGCCTACATGAAGAGAAAATGGCTCAACTCAGACAGGTTATTAAGTCACAATAAAATACATATTTTTAGTTTTGCTGGCTGAGGCTTCCACTTCTGTCTCTTACTGTCTCTATCTCAATGTCTCTCTGTGTCACCACAACTGGTCATAACTGGATGAACCATTTCAAAAGGACACAGAACCCTTGCAAACACTGAAGCAAAGCACTTAACAGCTTTAAAAAGAACATGGCACTGATAAAAGGACATAATTTTTAAATACCTATAGATAAAGTTTGGAGCAGGTATGCAAGGGATTTTTTAATGGAAATACTCTCTGTGCAGTTCAGAACCTGAAAAGGTTAAAAATTGTAAAGTAAAGGTTTCTTATTATCTGCAACTTAGAGACACCAAGCTAGCTTCAGRTAAGTAATTTGGTCCTGAAAACAGTAAAGCTGGAAAAAAACTGAAACTTCTCACAAGGACTCATTCACCCTGCCGAATAGCTCTGATATTTCTGATGTGCCGATCTATCACCTCTCGCAGGATGTTAACGGCACGTTAAAAGTCAAAGAAAGAAGAAACTGTATTGAAAGCCCAGCCGCCCTTTCCAGAAAAAGCGTATGCAATGTTAACACAATAGTTTTCATTTACAGCAAAAAATAATGAAGCTGAACTTTGAACGCTTCTTTCCTTCATATCTTGTTTTTTGCCTCAGTGCCTTCAGTACATGCTTACAAACAAAACAGGGTGGAATGGTTCCRGGTGTCATGGATAAGAAACTCAGCTATCAAACATCACAAGCAGATAAATTTATTCTGGTGGACACGTATTCTCCAGTGTGCTGCCATTAGCAGATGGGTGTTCCCAGCAATATCTGTGGATCAGCTGTGGTGATTTTTAACCTGTAGGCACCTACTGAACGTATGATAATGTAATGTCCATCTAAATGAGCTCATGAGTCTTTAAGAGTAATCATCTTACAAAAGCATTTACTACTTGTGTAGTTAATGATACAGACTCCCAGCACATGTTCCTATTCCGAAGGACTAATGTTCATCTCGAGACCTGAACACACCAGGGACATTTTCTGCACTTTAAAGTAAGTGGCCTTTCATATAAAAGGGAAACAAATGTCTTTTTTTCATATTGTTAACCATATTTATCTCTTAGTTCTAAAACCTCGTGTCACTAAAATTGATAACAATTTGATGATCAAGATCAACTTCTAAGCAAACACTGGCACCRCCTCCTCACAATACTGAACTAAATAGCAGTGTTTAACTATACGGCTACCTCACACGCCTTAAAGGTCTTACAATGCGAATACAAAGTAATTGCATGTGTTCCTGGCTCTTGCACCAAAAGGCGCGGTCCATCTCGTTCGACTTCTTTATTTGCCTGCATGCCAGAGATCTGGCCAGGAGGTTGAAAAAATCCCATTCACTTCTATTAATGAGCACCCCATAAGAGTTGTCAATAGCCTTCATTTGCCACAGAAAGATGCGAAGTAGCAACGCCAAAGACTTAGGGAGAAGCGCTGCTGCATTTATGTGACGAGGTTCTCAACACCTTTCCTACTATTAGTGGAAGAGATTTGGTCTGGCCTTTGAAAAGAGAACGAAGAAGTGATCCGTGTCCCTTCTCCCAAGGCTGAGTACATCCCCTAGGCAGCTGGATGTAAACTGTACTTATTCAAGAGCTAAGAATGGCAGCACTTATGATTAAAAGTGAAAGCCAGTTTGATACAGAAGAATGGGTATTAGATCACTTTGTACTTCTTACTAATTATTACATCATAAATGGGTGATTCTATTTCTAAAGAAGCCCAAACTACCAAGATTTTCTTATGCAAATACTTCCTCTCTAACAGTTTAGAAATTAATTAGAATGAAAATATTGTGAATAAATTATTGCAGATGACATTTTTTTTTTAATGTATTCATGGTTAAAACCTCATATTTTCTTTCCTCTTAGAGAACCAGAGTAAAACATGCTTTTGATCCACATGAACTCACTGCGAAGTTAAAAATAACTTCAGGTACAAAGGAACCCTCTGATTGCTGAACCCACTAGCATGAAATGGCCTGTGACAAAGCTTTGCTGTCCGTTTCCCTTCTTTGAGAGGGGTGTGCGTGTGGGGAGAAAAGATTGTGCTCTGAGGTGACTGCAGGTGCTAACTTTAAGCCACTTTTTCTTCAATAAAATCAAACGTAGGGTCTTTTGTTTGTTTGTTTGTTTGTTTTGAGACCCTGTTACGCTTTGCAGTGATCTCTGCTATGCACAGTATGAACCGCTCAGACATCAGATCTAGTGAGCGTTGGTTTTATTTACAGCTTTTAAAAAAATTAAAACCCATCATCAACAAACCACAGTCTGTTCTTGTCGCAACGTCCGTGGCTCTAACAGGCACAGCCGTTCCCTGTCACTTGGGCCAGCAGCCCAGGAGAGCCTCCCTCCACTCTTGCCTCCAAGGATTTGACAGAGCAGAGTCTTCCAATGCTCCAGTCATGAGCTATGCCAAGTGCTTGGCTCTTCCATGTCAGCCAGCTGCGGCCAGTGGCATTTGGAGTGTGCTGAGTACGCACGCAGTGAGCTTGACAATGCAACTGCGAGAGTATTTTTTCTCTCTATTAGCCTGTGAATGTGTGGGGGGGACAAAAATGGTCTGGTAGTCTTCAGATGTGATGGAGCGGTGGGATTTTCCTCTCCACTTAGAAATGAGGAGCATTATGAAATTGTTAATTAACAAAAATTAACAAAAACAAATGAAATTGTTAATTAACAAAAAGCGTATTCTCAATTTCAAGCACTGTAATAGAGCACAGTGTCCTTCTGGGGGTACAAAATATCCTAGGGGTGTCTGAAGAAAAGAGGCTAAAGGAAAAATGCAGTTACAGAGTGGAGAGAAAGAGGCAGGGCTTACTTCAGAAGTTTGTGGCAACTTTTCTCTTGACAAAGCTGAAACCTGAACATTTTCACCTGTGCTAAACAGAGCTCCTGAGGGTAGAGCAAGGAGCAGCAATTCCAATGGGCCAAAAATTACCCCATTCGGGGTGAGAATCTTCTCTCTGCTAAATGAAAAAGATCCATTGTGTGGGCAGGTGATGACAGTTAAATAYAAACACAGGGGAGCATCAGCTCTTAAAAAGCCACTTGAAAAACAAGAAAGCAATGGTGTAGGAGGAAAATCTGTTCAAGGATTCTCCTGTCTAGCGATAACACTGAGGAAATGTTACTCATTCGTATAAACAATCCTGTACCCAGAGACCATATGCAAGCAATACTGTGTAATGGGTTTCCTTAGGTTGAATTGTGTCTAATTAAAGAAGATTGCTCTGAATTTTTTTCCTTGATCCACCTTTCCTCTGAATTTTGAAAGAAACAGTTTTGTTTCCTTTTGGTCTCAGTTCACACCAAAGTAGTGTTGATTGACTGCATCCTTAAAGTCCCTTCCTCCTCCGGGCATATGACAGGATAGTTCTTGCTCAAATATACAGGCAGTAGCCAAGAGTTTGCGTGAGGTCTCTGGGCCATTTCCTTGTTGGAATCAACACATGCACGTTCCAGTTTTGATCATTAATGGTGAGACCACACATGTGATAGCGTTCACCTGGTGGCAGAGCGCTGGTTGAAATGAGTCCTAAAAGGGCACAGCTGACAAGGAGTCATTTAGTCAAGAATGTTTAACTGTTTGAAAAAGTGGAACATAGTGCTGCAAGGTACCAGTACGTACTGCCTGTCATCTCGGGGTAAGGGAGTGGAGCTTTTCTATGGGTTTTGACTGAGATGTTCTAATGATTTCAAGTCCAGGAATTTCTTGTTAGAAAAACTACACTGTTTGATGCATCTTGTTCAAGCGTGAAAAACCCTAAAACATATGTACAAATGCAACGTGCGTATGAGAAACATGAGGAACGTGTACATGCAAACGGCATAGGTACAAAAAGCCTCTTCTAGACCTGATTTAAAAGGAACTTGTGAAAATACACTGGCAGTTTTGCCCATGTAAATTGTGGTCATCTCCACCAGCAAGAAGAGGGCTTAGGACCTGTTTTTGGGGGTATTTAGCTGTACTAGTAACAGGCCGTAAGTTTTGTACAGGGTTTGCAAGGCCTCAGAGCTGCGGTCTGGCAGGGCTGCTCTGTCTGAACTTCTCTTGACCTGCCTGCAGCTTTGTTTTACTTGGTTTAGCTGTGACAGCAATTTCTCTAAATGACCAGTTATCTATGGATCATCTGTTTTACTTTTATTATCTTTGCATGCTATAACCATAGTTTTATAGAGACAGTAGTAACAAGCAGTAATTCTATGTAAAATGGGATTTTTAATGACTGTAACGCAATGATGTAATGTAGAGAAATATAGGCCTGATACAACAGCAGAGGCCTTGAGAACTGGGGACATAGGACAAGGCGTGCAGGAATACAGGATGGTAAGATGTGGGGCACAAGAGACCCCCAAGGCTATAAACAACTCATCAATGGTGAGTTAAAGAAATGCAGACCTAGAGAAGGACAAAACTGGTTTTAAGGGAAACAGAGAACAAAGAAATACTATTTAAAATATGTGAAAGGCACCATACATCATAAATTCAGATGTAATGTGGAGTTGCGGATCAGTGAAGAAAGAAAGAAAGAAAGAAAGAGAAATGTAAAAGCATGTCAGCAAACATATAAACATGACCACAAATGAATCCTAGAGTGAAGAAGAAGAAATCATCAAGATCAACCCCATTGAGACTACTAATGAATCTTGAATTAGATCATTAAGATTTCAATTATACTAACAGTACATTCTTGGCTTTATATACAAGGGATGTGTCCTATTTGCCCATAAACAAGATTTACAGTGCAACAGTTCCACCAATCCCGTCTCACCGCTGCACAATTGTAAACCAAGGCCAGTACTTCACAGACGTCAACTTCCCTGAGGATCACATTATGCTTTGTGACTCCCTTCTCAGTTCACACTAAAGCATGGTCACCACAACATGTCACTGCCTGAAAGACACGGATGAAAAATTCCTTTCCTCAAACTGCAGTGAGCAGACAAAGGACCAAGATAGTCCTCTCCATGCTCACCCTTCCTAATGAAAAATGAGGGGTGCCTGGAATTTATTATTTCAAAATTTATTACAGGTCCCAATAGGATTAAAGTTCAGATGAATCTGGGGCRTTGAGGAGTAGGAATTTAAGGAAAGTATAGATCTTTTCACATCACAGTCCTCTCCAGATGCTGAGCGAATCCATTTCCCACAAAGTATGTTAAACTAGCCCCTGCAGCATCATAATTTACTTCATTAATCTGTCTTAGAGTCATCTTGTTTTGCCTACCAATCAAGCTAATAACCATGTCATATGAGCTTTGCAGCTGGGACAAATTTGAGGTCTTGGGAACCAGCTGGAGTTGAAAACCAAACACTACAAAAAGTTCCTTAGAGTATATGCCTCCATCAGTTTTGTCCTGGAGTTTAGAAAAAGTCCAAAAGGTGAAGAATTTCCATTTCCTCATAATTTCTCCCAGCCTGCTACAGATGATTACTATACGCAGTTGCATTCATCCCATACCATCAGATATTTTCTGGAATCCTAGTCAGTCGTGTAATAGTTCCCCCCAGTCCTTTCTGCCTTGGATCAAAGACGAGAGGCAAGAGTTAAGATACCTGCTGAGTAAGGTATTATAACTGCTTCCAGGAATACATCTGGACTTCAGAATTTGAGATACACAAAGGTATTTTCCACAATAACATTTTGCTGCAATCTTTCTCAGGTCCTCAAGATGAAAGTCATAATCCATTTAGTGAGTAGAGTGGGAGTGCTGTTGTAGACAACACTAAGCATTTTTTTCTATGCGTCTATTCAACAGTATTTTTGTAGTAGCAGCAGATTCATGTAAACCAATTAAATTGCTTTACCGATTTCTACAACAGAACCTTGCCCAGTGTTCAAACAAGATGCTGTAGTAGCTCTAACACATCAATGAGCAGCCACTTATTGATTAGCTTGGCTCTATCTTCCTCTCTGTCAAAAGCTGTCACGTGTTTCTCATCTAAGTTAGGTAGTCTTTCTTCCTAGTGGAGCTGCAGTTATTCAGATAGGTAACAGTGCTTTGCTGTGTTGCATTGCATTTCATATTTATAAAGCTGAGCAACGCGCAATACAAATATGAAACATAAAAACAATTTTCTGAGAAAGGTCAAAACTACTGAGGTGCTTAAGGATCAACTTTTAAATCTAGATATATAAGCAAGATTTCTATCTATATGAATGGGTGTTTTGTATGACTTTCTGAGAGCAAATATGAAATGAGGCCATCACTAAAGCAAAGCAGTGGCAATTAATTTTGCTTACATAAATATTTTCTTTGCTGTTTCTTTAAAGCACCTCCCTCTTCTCATCAAAGCGTGGTCAGGAGGACTTGGGATCCCACTTCTCTTCAGAAATTATTTTTGCTTCTCTTCAGAGATCTTTACTTGCTGGGCTTGACACTGAGAAAGTAGAAACAACCACCTGACATTATGTTTTATGCTGAATGCATAAAACTCCATTAATTTCACTCCATTTGAAATAAAACTCAGGATTGAAGTTAACATTCATATACAGGAAAGCATAGATTACTTTGAAAAGTTCATGAACCCTATCAAAATCTGAAAATTTTAAACTCCTAACAAAACACGAAACAAGCAAGTCTAACAGGGAAGTCTAAGACTTCCTTGGTTCACTCATGCTATTTCACATTGCATGTAGAAATTTTTTATGTGAAATACTCAGCTTATAGTGACCTGATGCAAGGGTACATAAAGGAAGCCACTGCAGCTACATGACTCTTCAGAAATTGTCTGAATTCCACTAATGTTTTTATGCATGTTAACATTCATTTATTTCAACAATATTTCCCTATGTTTTTGAAAACATCAACTCAATACTTTCAAAACATAAGACTAAGATCACAATAATTACCCATTGTGTTATCCTATACAGAAATTCTTGCAGTGCACCAAAACAGGACTAAAGTGAATGGTCACATAATTCAGAGTACAGAAGACCCATCTCCTTTCCAAGATTCACTGTGGATAATGGCACAACACTGCATACTTGGAAACCTATCATAGCATCACAGAAAAAATTAGGCTGGACAGGACCTCTAAAGGACAGTTAGTCCAACCTTCTCAAGGCAGGGCTGACTCCACAGTTAGATTGTTGCCTGGGGTCTTATCCAGTTTTGGAAATCTCCAAGGATGGAGATGCCACAACACTGGATGACCGGCTCCAGTGTTACCCACTCTCATTGTGAAGACTGATGGGTTCTGAAGTGTGTACCAGGACAGGTTTTACCTTACATTTCACAATTTCTTTAAAGCTTTCAGACTTGGGGCTGGTGTTCCTAATTACACAGTCCTCACCAAAGCTATTTTGGAGCAAGCGGGTAGGTCTAGCTACCCAGCTACACAGACTGAGGCACTATCCTATCAGAATATGGTCCATTTACATGATACATCTAAAACCGGTTTTCCCCATTACAAAGTGCATTACCATTGCAGTCAGTGGAAACTAGACTGTAGAATGAATTTCATGGAAAATAACCTTACAAAGCATCATCTGGCACCCGCAGCTCAGGTTCCAGGGCTTCAGTTTGAAAGGAACCTTCCCTTCCTTCCCCCAGTGCATGGGTTTCTGCTTCAGCTGCAAATCTTACGCCAAACACGCTGAACTGTCTGTATCTGCATCACRTCATTGCTCTGCACATGAGCAGCACGTCCAAGCAATATGCAATAAAGATGACTTTAAATTGTATGTGCCCTGAGTTTCTCTGTAAATATGCACACTATGCCCTCAGTATCCCTTCTTTTTGCAATAGCCCTGGAATCACACCAATTAAACAGACTGTGTTTGCTTATGCTGGTATCCAAGGCAGCAAAAGCGCATGTTGCAAAAAAACTTGTTTTCTGTTCAGTTTGCTGCACTTGTCAACTCTGCAAAATTCAGACACAAGAACTCTTTCTCACTGTCATTTGCGGTCTTGCTCATGAAGAGGTAACTCCACACAGTTCATCACAAATTAAGGTTTTCACATTATCGGAATTTGTCTGGATGTTGAAAGGAGAGTAATTTGGTTATTTAGTAGAAGCTCAGCAGAACTGAGACCATGGAGTCAAGCATTACTAAGCACAACCTTCATCTAAACTAAAACGAAATTTCCTAAAGCCTTCCTAGAAAGCTTAAGGACAAGAAGGATACTGCCCATATAACTGATCTCTAGAGGATGAAAAATTCCATGTGATCATAGACCACAGGCAGCCTTCATGTAGAATTTATAAAATCTACTGACTTACAGCTTATGTTCATGCCTTTGATTTTAAATCAAATTATTATATTTTTCCTGACAACTCTCTTATTTTAGGTAGAAACCTTAATATGACAACATGACATGTATTTAAATAAATGACAGATTTAATGAATCCAAGATAGGTTTATGAACAGAGCAGATCACACTTTTTAGCTCTCATTATTTGATCAGTCAACTTAATCTGAAATAATAACACCGACAGCTTCTTACTGCATCTCTTTTCATCTTTTTTTTTTTTATTATTTTTAATCACAAGCCTTTTGTGTTTTATACCCTCTTTGGCTAAGCAAATCATAAATACATTGGAGAGTAATTTCAAAACCTTCCTTACCAATCTTTTCTCTTACTGTTCCCATTTTGCCACCGATTTCCTCCTTTACAAAAACCTCAACAAAATCCAAAACCCAGCAACAGAAATTTTTGTTCTTATCACAAATGAACATTTTTCAGAAAGTCTTTCAGAGCAAAATACAGTAAGTGTTCTTCACCTTACAAGCCTTCTGGCATGGAGCTGACATCGTACATACATGGGGTTCTTCTCTGAGACTAGCCTCCAAGCAATTCAACAACATTGCCAGTAAAGCTTAAGGACACACCAAGGTCAAAAGAAAAAAAAAACCACCAAACAAAATAGTTCCAGTGAGGCGTTCTCTGTTCAAAGATTTAACTGTAGACAAACAATTCTAAAATGTGGACAAAAATAAAGTATATCTGGATATTATCAGATGCAGTATGCCCTCTGAGAAAAATTTTCCATGCTATTTAAAATGAAAAAGGCAGTTTAGATAAAGCAGAGCATGACATCACTCATCTAAATCTTTTAATAACATCAGCTTCAACTTTAAAAACCCTATCTTTTTAAACAGAACATACTGGGGATTAAGCTGATATACTGAAATTATTTCTGAAAATACACTGGTTGAATTCAAGTCTAAATTGTTTATATGTAAATCTGGAAAAAATATCTTAACAACAAACATTTGCAACATTAGACGCTAATGAAATTTGATATCACATCACAGCTTTTAGATAGCCCAGAGTTAACGACTCTGTGCCCTTATGTGCATGCTGCTTAGTGAGCTTATCTTGAGATAACAGGATTTAAAAAAAAAAAAATCTCACAAATGACAAAGCAAAATATTCAGATAAAGCTCTCTAGAAATTATAGTCAGGTACAAATAGCCTTTCTTCCACTCAGTAGTTAAACTCTTTACAGCTTTTCAAAGCTCTAACATTGCCTCAGCTCAGAGCTCCAAGGCAGACAACGAATCAAATGTGCAAATCAAACGGCTGGTAATCAYGTGTCCTCTTCCGCCTCTTGCACCTCTGCCGTTCCTCACGTGCAAACATACAAACGCAGTAGTCTCCTTTTAAGTCCTTAAATTACACAAAAATGCCAGTAAAGAACTAAATAGCATTGTCTTTGTATTTTCCCTGTAGCAGTTCCCAAATCAAATGGTTCCCATCAGTGAGAATTTCCTGGTGCCAACTGGGTTTCAAAAATCAGTCTGTAGGAAAAAAACTGCGAGAGAGAGAGAGAGAGAGAGAGGGGAAAATGGCTTGGTATTGACATCTGGCTGGCATGCTGCTCTGGTACTCTGCCACAGCTCTCCCAGAAGAGAAGTCTTAAAAGTGGAAGGAGTTTCTTTTATCCCACCATTTTCCTGTCCAGTCTTCCAGCACCAAAGCAGAGGTAGGGCTGCCTCAATAAAGTCTAGATTTAGCGTTTAGCGCAGTATCATCCTAATCTTCCTTTCCCTGCAGTTGTTAGACGTTATTTACAGTGTTGGAATTCCGCTCCCCTCCCTCCCCCCAAAAAAAGTACAATGCAAGTAACTCCAGCACTTGTCTTGGGACGTGGAGCTTTGTACAAAATTATATTCTTTGAAATATTTTGGTGTGGATTTTGCCTCATTTGGGGGTCATCCACCCAAACATAGGCACTAGCCTCTCTGTTCAGAAGCCCTTCCAAGCTTCTCACAAAAGCTAGCACAGAGCTTTCCACACATGAAGACAACTTTAAAATAACATGCAGCCCATCTTCATAACTGCAGGACTATTCCTTTAAAATAAATAAATAGAATTCAGCATTTCTGCCTAGCAATGGACACTGCTTCGTTACACCTAATATCATACAGCGGTACAAACATTTCATACACACAGCTTGCCATCAATCTTCATTAGCTCATCTCCACTCAGCTGCTGCTGTGCTGCCACACTAGTGACTAACACTTCCTGAGAGCGAAAGAGAATTGGAAACTCACGGGCTTCTGCAGTCGCTCAGGAATTGTAGGTTCTTGCCATTTCCATACGAGTCAGCAACCAAAGACACTGATTACACTATATGTTTTAATGATGCAGGGTGAAAAGCTCTCTCAACTCTTCCTGAATGGCAGAGTCCATTTAACCACAGTCATTGGCAGCCACACAATACGCATCTGGTTTAGTAGGAACCGTAAGAATATCTACTGGGCATTTAAAATACCAAAAGTCACAAAATTCCCCCAGTGACCAATAACAAAGGTGAGGTTTCCACATGCCCTTTGCAGAGCTGCCAGCAGAAGGTTCTTTGGCTCAGATCACCAGAATTATGTAGGTGCCCAATCTCTACTGGAATCAAGCAGAATTAGGAATCTACCTATTTTTGTGGATCTAAATCCTAGGAATCCAGTGGGAGAAAAACTCATCTGGCTGCTTACTTGGCGGTGATCCCCGTATAAAATACCTGACACTATCAAGTTACAACTTTGCTCTGTATTAGAATGTTTTGGTGTCAGTTCACTTCAGATTTGATTTACAAAGCCACCATGAGAATCTACTTTAGGAACCATCCCCTCCCCAATTCCCACCTGAACAGTGGAGTTCAGCAAGGACTTTGGGGAGCCAAGGCTGGAGCACCTCAGCTCAGGAGCATGCGCCCCTGACATCTCATATTGCTCAAACTTATTACACTTTCCAGACTCACTAGAAAAAGACAAGTATTTATTCTGACATTTTCTAGCAGGCAAGAAAGTAATGGGGCTAATGCCATGGACTGGTTAAGTCTTTAGACGTCAGCATTAGGTCATCTTGCTTTACATCCGCTATGTGCACAGCCAGAGCTAATTGTTAATCTGCTCAGCGCTCTATCACAAGCTCTGCCGGCACTAAGTGTTTTGCATACAAATACTGTTTGCAGCCTCTTCTTCCATCTCCCATTTCTGTGTATTGAGGTAGAGGACCTGTATTTCAGCGTATGCATTTAAAAATGGATGTGAATTTCAAACAGCACTGTACGGGCTGTGCTTCACGGAYGGCACTGCCCACATAGCCCATTGATAAGAATCCATTTTACAGCTATTTCTTCAGAGTTTTTCATATAGTCTGGATTTCACAGAAGCATTCTGTGAAATCAGAGGCCAACTTAAATCTAGTGTTTCTGCTTGCACCTGTAGAAAAAAGTTGTAAGTAGGTGAAATTTGTTGCTTCGAGTCTGTTTTGGATGGTCTCAGATGTGATTCTACAGTTAAAGTTACCTGATGATAAAAAGCCTGGAACAGATACCTTCCCTGGCTTTTCTCCTAAAATTCATAAGGGGTGAGCCAATTTCTTTCCTCTGCCCAGAGAATCTGGCAGAGTGACACACCATCCCTCTTCTTGGTTCTTAACACAAAACAGAATAGATTGATGAAGATAATTTCATGAAAGCCAGATCCTGAGACCAGTCTCTTAATATGGGACTTTGTTAACAAGCTCTGTCTCCTCTAATACCTGCAGCCATTAAAAGGACTTGTTCCAAAGTGCATCATCCCACTTTTTGGTGGGAGGGATCTCCTTCCCTCATTACCCCAATTATTCCAGACTTTGCAGAGTTCAGCCCAAGCAACTTAACCTTCTGCATTCCAGCAACCAAAATCTCCTCCAGTGCATTTTTGCATTTTATTCACCCTGGGGATCCTAGATTTTTATGATTTCCAGATGACCAAACTCCTTTACCACAATAATACATCAGCTGGGTGCATCCTGCTCGGTGAGAAAGGCAGAGAAGGCACTTGGTTGGGGAATGCAGAAGAAAAGAGCCTCAGCAAAAGATTTCCTGTCTCATTTCTAAAACGAGCAACTGAAATAAGGGCCATATATATTCATGCTCCCTCCTCTTCCCCTGCTGTTATTTCTCTGCACAGGTTGTTCACCTCCAGTTGCTAAGCAACATGCTTGTCTCACATGCTCTACATCCTAGTGCACGGAAAAAAGGGGAAAAAAAGATACTGCAGGGGCAAAATTATGCTGACAAGGAGGGAGCGTAAACTTTTTCCTCTCCTCCCTCCCTTTTCTCCCATGCTCAATGTCTTTCACACGACATTAAATCTCATCTCAGCATTCTCCACTAAAGCAAGCAGCACAATCCTTGGTTAACCGGAGCATACTCCCAGGATGACTATTAAAACAAAAGCAGAAGAAAGGAGATCAGTGCATGAACCATATTCTTTTCTGCTGAAAAGTATTGARATTTCCTCTGAACAAATAGCAAAACTCCCAAAGGACTGTTGCTGTTACGAATGTTTAAATCCTGCACATGCCACAGTAATCTAGGACAGGTTATAGACACAGAACATTATGTATTCTACAGCAATGTAAAATCCATTTTCTTTACTTTTCTTATTATCAAAGGCTTTAAAATTTGACCATAAAGCATAACTCCTCCAGGCTGCAATTTATTTCTAATGCAAGGTCTCAGTGCTGCCTGAACTCCTTTTTTCTCCTGTTATCCACCCACACAGACTACGAACATTTTAAAGAAATAATAAAAATAAAATTCACTTAAACTATTCAGCAAATTTGAAATGTTAACTTTTTTATATGCTACACTATTCCTATGCAATCCAATTATTTGAGGGGAATCTCACAGGACTTAATTTTGAAAAATACATAACTTTACTACTTTATATGTAGAGATATGTTTGTTTAGAGCAAAAACCATACCTCTAATAGATCAACTGCAACATTCTGCTTTCCTTTACCTATACTGATTCCCACCCTTTTTGGTCTACAGCTTACTCTCAACCCTCAACATTTCCCGTGAACCACCACAGTGTCAAGCTTTCATTAAACGTACCATAAAATGCAATATAGTACTGTACTTTAGTTCATACCTTAGTTTTCAGTACTGATCCATTTTCCTTGCCTCACAGACCAACGGTGGTAAACGGATCCCAGTTTGGAAACAGATTGGAACATGGGTCTGGTTCTGAGCCTCAGTTTACCATCAGTAAAATAGATGGAGTGCTTTGCTTCCCTACTTCATCTGTTTAAATATACAGTGTTCAGCACAGAGGATGACTTTTCCTACTAAAACAGCTACATTTCCGACAGATAATATATATTTGCCATCCAAACTACCTATAAAACAGAGTCAAACTTGGTGACAAGTTTCTGCCAAATCAAAACCAAGATTCAAAAGACCCAAACATTTCATTTCAGAATGAAACCAACTGAGCATACTTCTGAAACAAAGCATCAAAGACAAATTTAGCTAATTCAAACTGTAACTTTCTAATTCAACTAAAAGATTTTAAAATCTGAAAATTCAAGGCCGAGTCATTCACGGTAAATGAAACTTTTTGTTTGGCTCTAAACTACTTTCTGAAGCAAGAGTAGAAAAGGGTACAGCACAACAATGGCAGTCAATGTACCAATACCCCAGTGGTTTCACCATCTGGATGTGTGTGATGCTACAACAATTAGACACAATTACTACTGCGGAATTCAAGACAAAAGACATGGCCCACTCTCTGAGCCCTTCCCTATGGCCTAGCATGACCATGGTACACTTTCCATCACCTTTGCCTCTTCCTACAACTAACTGTAAGATCTCTCCATTCCTGAAGTAAGGAAAGATCCTCAAAAAATTATGAAGGGATAGGATGTCTCTCCAGTGGTCATCAGCACATACCTTCTACTCTATAAAATGCAAAAAATGAGCAGGGACCTGTGAGTCCCTGCACCTGAGTAGGGATCCTACAGTCCATGTGGGCTGAAGATCTCAGGAGTTCACCTCTCCCAACTTCACTTTGCCTCACAGGGTCTTCTTCAGTCTGAAGGTCCTCCAAAAACAAGCCCCAAGTCCAGGTATCTAATTCCACTCTGTGCATGCACTATCTGCCATAAAAATCATAAATGGATTTACAGATCACAAAACTTTTAGCTATCACTGTGCTCCAAGAGACTTCAATAAACCTATGCATAATCATTCCTCTATGACAAGACAAGTTTATATCTTGTAAGTTGGTGGCATCATCACATCAAAACAGAGTAAATATAACCTTGTATTGATTTACAGTATTAAAAAAAGAAATCTAAGTAACAGGAAATAATGTTGTGCAGAAAATGCACAACAACTGTGACTGAATCATAGCAGACACTTGATTTTCTGTGTAACATGAACAATGGGGAAAACAGGAACGGAAAAAGGTTTAGGGTGTTTTGCCCACAGTCGTAAAAGTAATATGTTTTGTTTTCAGTTCTAGACAACGGTCTCAGCCTGCAGGCCCAGAGAAACATTTAGCTCTATAGTAGTCATTGTTCTTCAATACAACACTATTCTGTTTCACCTGCTCATTCAGTGGGAGAGTAACATAAATCTCACCTAAGAGGACAGAAATAGGCATTCAGTTCTGACAGTCCAGTGGTTAAAATTGATGTTTGCAGGAAAAATGTGTTTTCACAGCCAGTCTTTCAAAACAGGAGTGCAATCCATTGTGCACTCTTGTTAGAATGCTCTTTAAAAGCATCAAAAGAGTTCGGTGGAGAAACAAGACCTTTAGAGCTAATTTAAGGTGATTAGAGGATTAGTGGGTTTAGGCTGAGAGAGCTGTGAAATACAAAAAGCAGATTTTGAGGGAGCAAAAGTAGATCTTAAAACTATCACCCATATGAGCATAACAAAAAATGAAAATCTTTCTGAACTAGTCTATAAATTCTTCGAGAGACCTGTTCCTCGCACAGACCTCTCAMTAGCAATGAAAAAACTTAGAAGGCAAAACAACTGCTCACTGCTGAATTCCTTTGGTAAAGCCACTCCTATAGCATCTGACCTCTAAAAGACTTTTCTGTAAGGGTACATCTTCTGTAAGAACCATATCAGAAATAAATTATCCAAAAGGAGACAAGCAGGTTTGCTGACATCATCCACATCAAAAGACAGTCATTTTACAGACCAAAGAAGTCAAGCCAGAAGGTGTCTCCTATCTTGTATTCCATACCGAAAAGCATTGAAGGAAGTCACCTTTATTTACATATGAAATTGCCTTCTCTCTACTTAATTCTATGGCACAGTCCATTTTAACCATATCTTGCTTAGCAAAGCATCTATTGTGTTCAAAATCTGCAATACTGGATTGAAGCCAAGAGTCTTTGTACCCAACAATCAACAGCTGTTGGGTACAAGCCAGTAAGCCAAAAAGAAACAGAAGAAAACTAGTACCAACCAAGCCTTCCAAACCCCACATCTGCATTTTCACGTCTGTAAACAGCAGCAGAGAACACAGCAGAAAGTCTTCAGGGGTGCAGCAGGAAACCCCCAAATGCAGGGGTGCGAGGAGGTGTGCTTCCAGCGACAGCAACTGACCCCCTCATTAGCAGGTGTTTCTGTTGCTACAGCACTTGCAGGCAGCACCAGAACACTGGAGGCAAGACTGGAAAAGGTATCTAAACAAACCCGTTTTCCTAGCAGGGAAAAAAAGCAGCAGCAGGTCAAAGTCTACCGTGCAGTACACWCAGATCTGGGTGCTGCACAATGCTATAACCACGCTATTTGGATGTCAACCTCCCAGCCCATTCTAGCTGTAACCAATTCTGCGTCCAAAACCAAACTCCCTTCAGTCATCTGATACGCCAAACACTGTGACTGTGAAACAGCGTGTCTCTGAAGACCACATGTAATACGCAGTCAGGCAATTGCTCATTACTTAAGTACCTTGGGGGTTAAGACCAGAATTGTCAGGCCCTGCAAGTTTAAGCTTTTAATGAGCTAAGATAATTATGATTCTCAGACAATTTTAGTGCAGCTGTATATATTTGAATTCTCTTTATATCACTGAGAAACTAGAGGCTAACTCTCTCTAAATATATGTCTATAACCTTATTCACTTCACGTAATCAAGAAAATCATGTACCAGTCTCTGCATTCTGTACTCCCATGCAATTATTCCATTTACGTGTACAAAACCACGTGGACATTATATTTAGGAAGGGTTCTCCTCAGGTTCCTTCAAGCCTTTTATCTTTGTCTTATTCTATTATACTGTTGTATCCCTTAATGGATTTAATGCATTACACAGGGACAGAGAATGAGTGAAAGTGTGTGCGTATAAAAAAGACATATATCATCTCCTAAGGACTGTCAAGCAATGAATGTAGGCAAAGCAAAAATCTCACAAGAAATGTTGCTAACAGATGAAAGCCCAGATATAACAGGGAAGGTGAAAATGCTCTAAAAATAATTAAGGCTTGGAAGGCTGGCCAAGACAATTAGCAGCCAAAATACTCACTGGCCTTTGACATACCGGCCTGCGGTTTTTAAGACTCACCTTCTTACCTTCCCTGTACTCACATTCCAGCATAAGGAAAAAGTATGGGAGGCTGCTAAGCAGTTTTTCAGCACATGCAAGGCTCCCTTGGCCTACAACCAGGCAGTACTGATTGAGGCACAAAGACAATGAAGAAGAAAAACCTCTGGAATAAAATCTGGTAACAATCAACACAAGCTCCGAGCATTATGTTTTCCTCTCAGGACAGCATTTTAAATTAGAGCTTTCATTGTCCCAATGAGAGATGTCACAGCCCAGTCAAGGCTCGGCGATGGTGGTGTAGTATCTAATGGGCAAGGGTTGCCCTTTCATTCACTGATGACACTTTATTTAATACCAGCTATTAATACATGATGGCATTTTCTATCAAGGGTGTCATAAAAAGGTCAGATTCCATTACTGAAACTTGTATATATGAGGACAGGCTCAACCCTTAAGCAACACTAATAACCTACTACTTCCAGCCAGCTTACTCCACCTACAGCTCCATTCTGCCAAGTACTGCGTACAGGCAGATTGATGCACCCAACCTCACAGGTCTGAAATCAACAGCAAGGTGGAGGTATCAGGATCACCCAGCCACCACAAGTCAGTCACAGACAAGGGTATTTTGACAGCATTTTCTTCTTTCTTTAATCGCTTTTTCTGTAAATAAACATTTGCAACTACAGTACATCTCGTATTTCCAGAGTAGGTCCAGATGATCTATGTATCAAGGTCAGGCAAACTGTTCCTTAGGACTGCTAGTTATAATTGTCTCTTCTTATGTAAAGTATTGTTGAATGGCTCCTGATTTTGTTTGTTATATTGATCTGAAAATTGTTTAGACGACTAACTCCCAGCCTAAAGGCTGTGTACTCTGTGTTTTTTCATCTCCTTGTTTACTATGTGTTGTTCAGCTGGTCATTTAAAATCCCACTGTATTAGTCTTGTTCTCTTGGTGGAATGCTACTTTTCAAACAGCAACTTGAAATACTCAAAAATGGCTGAAATTAGATGGTTTTTAGGACTATTATTCATACTAAGTTTAACAAAACATAACCAATCATGAGTACCAAGTACGTCTTAATATGCAAATCAGAGAACTGTAGAACAGAAATTCAACTCAGCCCTTTCATGCACATAAATATCCACCAAGCTTTTTATTTTTAATTAAATTATTTTGTCAATAAATATCATTAATACCTCTTTTGACACTTTCCATATTCTTCTGTAAGCTYCACAGTAGTTTTTTCTCAGCTCATYCCCATTCAYTGATTAACTAATTTCAGTTTCTCACTTTGATTCTCTCTGATGAGGTCCCGCTGAGAAAAGACGATTTTGTACATACAATGGATTAAATAATAAAGCCAAGAAGTTGCGGGGTTTTTTAATATTTAGAAAGCAACTGGAAAACCAAGAACTCGCTAAAGCAAAATAAAGCACTCAGATGTTGATATGCACTAATTTGCTATTTACTTCATACATTTCTKTTGGTAAACGTATTGGTACTGCAGGGCTGCTGACACTCATCATGATTTATGGCAAAGTTCTTCAGCTAGCACAGMCAGCCATATCTATTTCCCAAAGGCATTACTACAAAGCTTGCTTTCCCCCTTTAACCCAAGCCCTCAGAGTAGGCACCCAAAAATGGCATGTAAGAAGCAGCAGTGGGTGTAACAGTGGTACCCTTCCCTCTTCAGGGGCAGTGATGAATTGGGGCAGGCTCGCACCATCTCTGACATTTCAGTGCAAAAACCAGGATCCAGACACCACTGTTCCCACTGTGCTTGAGAGTGACACCCAGGAATATTACCCTCTCCATCCTGCATGAGAAACAGGGCAGTCCTCACTCAGCCCTGCCTGAAGCAGCTTCATCTTTACCATTGCTGAACCCCTTGCAGAACTAGTTGAGGACCACTACCTTCTAGGAAACTAAAACAAGGGGATAACAAGCAAGCATTAAGCATACTAACTACTTAGAAAGATTGGCTAACAAGACTGTTCCATACATTGTCAAGTTCATCAAGTAGTTAAGATATTTAGAGTTGAAAAAGCAATCCACTATAAGGGATTGCTTCTTATGACACAGTGGCACTATGGAACTGAAGCAGTGTGCTGAGGCTAGGCATTCTCTAGGCAACTGAAATTCATAAGCAGAATTTTTTTTGGTCTAAATATGCCCTGGTTTGAACCCTTCAAGACAGCAAGAGAAGGGCTCTGCAGTTCCACACCAGCTCACCTAGACATAAAGAAAGTGGCATGTGCCACTTTGAAGAGAGACTCTGGGAGAAGGGCTGGGAATTCAGGGAACAGCAAGAAGCAGCGTGGCAGCTTCAGGAAAGGGAGACTTGACAGCACTTCATTTCTTCTGACCTGTTTGTTCTGCCCTCCTCTGTCAATGACAGTTATCCAGGCACTGAAAGGGAAAAAACCACAAGCAAACAAACTGCCTATTCTACTCTAAAAAGACATTACATTGGTAAGATGGCAGCTGCACCAACAGGTGAAAATGAGCTCTATTTGCTACATTAAAGCTCTAATTTAATTTGGCAGAAAATCACTTGCAAATCAAGCAAATGTGACACAAGCATTTTCCCTTGTGTTTGGCCACATCCAGAAACTACAGCCACAGCTGTTTTGTTTGCCATATACTACTCTAATGCAGTATCAGTGAAAAATAGAACTCATTTTCCATTGCTACAGAACACTAGCTTCCCCTTAAGACTTATTTGAATTTTTCTTCCATTCAGGCTCAGTCTTCTCTGGTAATAACAATAATCCTGATCAGCGTCTTCACTACGAAATCTGAGATTGCCACATGATCTTCCTGTACAACACAAACTCTATGTTCTTTACAATCTCAGTTATTTCATTTTAAGCAGTGCTCATGTGCAAAGACTTCAATTTGCATGACCCATGAGTATAGTACATTGTGAAAGGCTGCCACTACCACTGTCCTCAGCTCATGTTTAAGAAATTATTTTTGAGGTGAGGGCTCACAAAGGATTCTCACAGCTTCTCAGGTTTCAGCAAAATCTTTGACACCTGATGAAGTCTGATGCTGATATGTATACATGACATTCAAACTGACTGATGTTTCCAAAATGATGGGCCAGATGCAAGCTGTAGTGAGATGATTTTAAAAGCTAGGACAGATTTACTCATAAGTATTGATTTTATATGTATTTATATTTAAAATAAATGTATTTTAAATATCAACCCTCATCTGGATTCTTTTGGTTTGTGTGTTATCTTGTCTTTGACCTCTCTTCTGTACTGCTCTTGCTTAGCTCGGTGCTGGAAGTTGACCTTTTATTGCAATGAGAAACAAGGCCATGGRCAAGGGAAGTACAAAATAAATGGACCAAAGTAAAATCTGAAGGATTGCTTGAGTTATAACATCAAACTGCTAATGCAAATGTTATTCCTCATAAATCACTTTACTTCCTAAACTTCCTCCATGTAAAACTGGCCTTTACCTGTCATAGCATTATATTCACTGACAATTTGCACATTCTAAAAAACAATTCCAACCTGACTCTTCTAAGGGATGGTTTAATTCTTCCAGAGAAACTGTGAAAGTGTTAAATTCTTTTCTTCAAATAGATGCTATGTCCTCCTTCCATGACCCTAGAAAAACAGCCTAGAGCTACATGTCACTGACATGCGTTCATGAGGGTTGAGCTACAAAGCAGTCACTTCAAAGCGGGTGCTGTTGAACACTGCTAACTGGGCAGTTCCTCTCAAAATAAAATAAAAAAAAAAAGATCAAGTGATTTTACCAGTGGATTTGTTTCTGAACCAGTGAATAAAAGCCATCCTGGTCATAAATTTCTATCAACACTACCTCCCAGGAATTACAGAAGTATTGTGCCAGACAACATTGATCAGATGGTTTAGGCATTACTTCATTCTTTTGAGATGTCGTTTCATAAAGCTCGCGGGACAGGTTCACTCTGGCAGGAGTGCATGTAGAGAAGACTGCATGACAGTACCCAAATAGGACATCCAATTCTTTCATATGCTGATCCTAACGCTGTGGGGAGCAGGGGCAAGTCCTGCAGATGCATGTTATATCAGCCAATTCATTCTCCACTTCAGCAAGTCCACAAGTATGTGCTGAACAAAGCACAGTCTTCGTTAATTATGCAGAAGCAATAGTTAGGCACCATCTTTTATACTTTGCTAAATTGTGGGAAGGGAGGGCAGGAAGTATGTCACTATTATGCAGAGCATACTAAGTAATTCCCTGCAGGCAATTCAGCAAACTTTAAGAAGGTTTCAAGGGGAGCATCCCCCAGGTCAGAACCTGAAAAAGCAATTTTAATCATGCTAAAAAAAAGAGCATCAAAGGAGTTCTATGAACAGGAATCTCCAGAAAGTTTAGTTCTCCAGAGGACTCTCTGCTCAATTCCCTTTGCAGGATTTAACAGAAATGAATTTTGAGTCTCCTTACAGGATCACAACAGCTCCCTTTGTAGCCAGCAGAATTTCTCAGCTGGGAACCTTTGAGTTCCAGAAGCAGCTCTGTAATAGATCCAGTGTTGCAAGACTGAATCTTTTTGATCTCAGGAGAGACACTTTAATAATTAAATCCATTCCATGTATGTAAAAGAATTTAACCATTAGTACCACCGATTACTCAGTGCTATGCACACTGATCAGGATCCTATCTAGAAGACTTTTGCTATCTGAATGTGAAACGGCAGTTTTCCTCTAATGGCACATGGACTTTTGCTCTCACAGGCCAGACTCTTGTTCTGGACAACTTTGGTTGATTCGTCTTGCTCCCATGATATAAAAATGTTTGGGAGTTGGCATAAGCAGCTACTTGTAATAGGGTTTTTCCTGGCAGCATGACGATGAGAAAACAGGCACTACCCTTTTAGGGCCCTTGGAGTTAGTTGCAATTTGTACAGAGTGCCAACCCACCACACAACCATTGCTCTCTCATCCATCTGGAGGGGCCATTTCAGCCATCACTGGGTGACATCTATTTCTGCACTGGAGTAATACCAGCTTTCTAACAGTTCTCGGCTTTATTATACAACAGGCTTCTACAGCCCGATAGCCGTGATAATCATCATTTACACTCAGGAGCAGCGGAATGGTTTATGAACTGTGGCAGGTAACTGCAGCATCATAATTGTTCTTCCTCTAAATTTACACTGAACAATGAAGACACTAATGGTCTCATTAACCTAATCTTTCCTTAATGCCTATATTATGTTTTTGGCAGACCATGCTTCCTTTACTTACTCAGTTGACCCCTCTTTCTATCACACACAGACAGCTTCTTGCTTGCCATCATGTTATCAGCTCTTGGTGTGAATACTGAGAAGAGAAGAAGGGAAACCACTGTTGAACCATAGGGAAAAGTAGTGCTAATTAAGTGGTCGAAAACCCTAGTAAGTTGGAGAGTCAGAATAAGACAAAAATTGGACCCAGTTTTTTCTGGGTTACTAGTCAAACAAAGTTCCCTAATTATATTTGAATTAGTGTGTGTCTGTCTCTCTCTCTCTCTGTACATTCAAGGAGGCGTATGCATAAAGCTAAGGTGTGCTCACAGGTAGGCATAGATTAGAATATTCGCTCCCAAAGTTTTAAGGGATTGAACTGACATGGCAAACAAGGAGAAGACAGAAAATGGCCTGGAAATCAGTTATGGGAAAGAACTAGCTAACTGACCGCTCACATACAGGTACAAATCAATAAAGTGTGAAATAACTAATTTACAGAAACTTTAAATTATTAGCTGATGCCAGAGTTGGGACTTTAGGTAAAAAATTTTAAAAACTCAAACTCATTCTCAGATGATGCACAGTCAGTAAGTTTTTCTTGATGCTGGAAAACCAAAGCGCAAGTTCACTAGTAATTAGATAAATAACGATTTAGTCTGGTTTAGTTTTTAGTCTGATTTTTTTAATTGCTGTTTTACAGCAACTACTCAAAATCAGACTGATAACGTGATCTCCTTCTGTAGAAAGCCCATAATGCTGATAGAATAAAGTTGTTTCCATCCATGATGATTTAAGGGTTTAAGGAAAGCAAGGATTTTAGGGAGAGGTACTATATATACTTTTTTGTTTGATTTTAGACCAATACAGTTGGGATAAAGAAAAACGCTCATTTTGTACATCTAAAGCCTTCTTTAAGACTGGAATAGAAGAAGTCTTCAGAATTAAATTCAAATTGAGAACGCTTGCTGAACCTCTTAACAGCCAAATAAATTAGCTCTCTTCTTATAAAACGAAACCTGAATTTTCCTACTAAAAAGAAGAACATAAGGTGCATGTCGTGCAGCCACTAAACTAGGGTTGGGGTTATTCATAGGTCTCTGCTAGGTCTTCAAACAAAAGATAATCAACTTCCCCAGGAACCACCAAAGAAAGTGTCTGTTCTACCATGCTTATAAAACCAGAAAAAAAAGAAAGAAAAAAAAAAAAAAAAATCTTATTTTTCTCAGGACTCCTGCAGGAAGCTTAAAGGGCTGAAGTGTTCTGCAACATGTCACTCTTTCTGCTGTTCAGTCCTAGGCACGCTGTATGAGTTCAATGGGGTTTTCTTCTCTTAGTGCTATTTAATGGATAGATTCTTTCAACCAACTACTTTTACATGCTCTTCCAATTTCCACATCATCCTAAACATGTCTCAAACTATTTCCATGTTTTTTCTGGATAGCTTTGGACTCTGAAAAGTCCTGGCATATATAATAAATTTATTTCCTGTAATATTGGAAATTTTCCTGAAGCGATTACTTCCAAAGGCATTCAGATGTCTGTCTGTATCTTTGGTGAATTCTTAGCTTATTAAGGTAGAAATACATGTGAGCTGCTATCAGGGAACAGCAAAGTTGAGTCTGCCCTTAAATTGCAGATTTTCAATGACCAGAGTCTATTTAGCTGCTGAATTGTTTTGCCAGTTGTGTGCCTTACTTCTGAGTTTCTGCTTCTGCCAAGCAGAGCTCTGTTAATCGATTGTCCTCCTGTGTTGCTTTACCTTGTAAAGTACTGCTACAGTTGAGGCTTTAGAGCTCTGAATAGATTCCCCCCCCCAAGTGATTATAATTATCATTTTTCAAGGGCTAAATAATATTGCTGCTCGCTGTATGTTGTTTAAGCTGTGACACTAAGAGCTATCTTGCCCTAAAAATCTGTCTCCTAGCAATCCCCAACTGAGTCATGCAAAGTATGGACTGGATATACCTACACTTTTCATCATATGAAGTCAACGTCAATGCCAAAGCGGGAGAGGTGAGAGAATGCACCTGGTGTTTCACTCCAATGTCTATGCTAACATAAATACAGGCTGAATATGTGCTTTAACTGTGAAAGCTGCCCCTTTATATACAACCCTGATGAAAACCAATTTTGTTGTCATTCCCTAACTTATCAAAATGTCCCAGAATTAATGACAGCAGATATTGTCAAAACTTCTCAATGTCTACAAAGTTCGTGACGAGACTCCTTTTGCCATTCAAAAAGGTTTTGATTATGCTTCTCAAAGGAAAAAAAAATGCTCTACAAACATTCTCGACTGAAACCCAGCCTGTTTTGTTCCCTTAGCTTCACCTGACCAACTCTTTTCTTCCCCCCCTCCCCCTGCTCCCCCAAGCAAAGGCTTCCATATCATCTGCTACCAGCTACCATATTTTGCCATTTTTCATGGCATACAAAATTCCTTTTTTTGACAAATGAAAATGACAAGAGACCACGAAATATCACCTAGTCATAATTACCCAATTAAACAGAAAAGCATTAGATTTGTTATATTACTTTCAATCACCTATAGAATTAAATGGTACTTAATGATTTGTGAGACTAAATTATTACCATGCAATGATTACTTTACAGCATATACTTCACTGCCTTAAATTCCCCCTCCCCAAACCACGTTAATTTATCATTTGTCTTCACCTGGAAATGTATCACCTTACCTTCTTATATGGATACTTATTCCAGAGGTAGACTTGCTTATAACCCATTTTATATATACTATTTCCAAAGTAACATAAACTTAATTCAGGAATAACTTTCTAATTGCAGAAACAAAAAACCAACCAAACAAAAGCTTTCCTTTCAGAGATTATGCAGGATTTTGTTGGTCATCAACTCTGACCAACAAATTCCTGAAAAAAGACTAAGACAGTAGGTGACACATACGATTTCTTGATTAAGGTACAAAACCAGAGTGCAGGAAACCTGATGTCTGTTCTTACTCCTGCCACAGGCTTCCTCCTATAGGATCTACAGCTAATAGCGCTCTCTGCTCCATAAACTTCTGCGTACTTGTGGCTGTACACACAGTTATCACAGTTACAATAGCAAAGGTACACCTATATATACCTATAGCGATGAGAACTCCAATCCACTCTTACTATAAAACAAAAGCATAGTATAATTTATGTAAAAAACAGCTATTATTGGAACATTTCAATAAAACCAAAACCAAACTAAAAGACACTGCAAGAGAAGAATTAATTTGACAACTATGCAAAGGGTAAAATACATTCAATTTCAAATGGGCAAAATGATCTGGACAAAGTTTTACTATCATTTCTAATTATACACTCCTAATATTTGCTAGTTTTCTAATTGCATTACAACCTATCCAACAATCATCTCAGGTAGTTTCCAGTAATTACATAGAAGGAGGATGTTTTAAGTGAAGAACTGAAAGTGCTTGTAAATTGAAATGGTATATGAGAGCTTGTAATAGGCATTCTTACTTTCCTGTTACCTTTTCTAAGTTAAGAGAAGCAAGAGTGCTCCTTCTCCTTCTCTAGTTTTCTTTGCCCACTGATTTTTCGTTATGTCTAGGTTACATTCAATTTTATTATTTTCCAATTTCCTATTTATAACAATGACCCTTAATTACATTTCTGCTGTGCTAGAGGAAGTCTCTTCATCCTCACAAGGTTCTAAAGGGGAGAATCCCAGGAAACTCTGCCAAGCACATTCCATGATTAAAAGCAGAATATGTAGACAAACCCTTTAGGTTATTGCACTCCAAGAGAATCTCTGGAGTGGGGATATACCTCCTCTACTAAGACACAAGAATCAGTTTGAGGATCAATGTCAGCAAGCACCAGGTCCTGAGGTAAATCTACCCTGTTAGACTTTAAACAGAATGTTTCAAAGAGTACTAGAAGAGAGATTGATGACTGACAACATTGTACACTTACATTTATATATGTTCCTCCCCCAGAAACCTATGTGCACGTGTTACAATGGTTTTCAGATCTCCAGTAAGATGATGTTCAAATGCTTTGCATGGGCAAACAACCACCACACACAATTTTAGGCTTCGAGAACTATTGGGTTCCTTGAACGTTTCTTTTCTCTGGTCCTCAGTTCCACTGAAGATCGCATGTTCAGCGCTTCAGCATGTGAAGAAAAGAACATTTTTTCTTCACTGTTTCACCTCTTTCATGGAAGATGGGGGAGAAGAAGAAAACTTAAATTTTGTTAAATCTCTGAAAATTGGCTTTTCCTTTTAGCCCCTTTACAGCCTTTTCTGTCAAGAAAAACAGCTAGGTATGTCCTTCAGGACAAGGATTGTGAACAACTGTCCAGTTAACATCATGGGGCTAGCCTGTTCCTCATCTAGGATTTCAGTAAATCATGCTTGAGCTCTGAGATGATCTCATTTTCTCTGGTCACCTCCTTTTAGTCCTGTATTATTTCCAAATTCTGTTTAGAGAACATTTCCTGGAGCCCAGCCCCAGTCCCTCTTCCAGTGAGATGTAGACTTTTTTCTCCTTCGGTGTTCCACCTTTACCTTGCTCCCTTCATGGCAGCCCTTTAAGACATATGTAGCTTTTAAGATGTATTTAATTGAAGCCTGTAGGTCTATTCTCAGTGTCCTAATTTAGCTCTTTTTTCTGCTTTAGAGGCAGACTGAACTTTATGGCCTTCATTTTCAAAAAGCCTCCAAGCTCCTAATTAGGCATACAATGTAAGCAGCCAGAACTTCAAAAAAGCCATGCACATTTGAGTCCTGAGCTTCTGAAAACCTACCCATCAGCCTCACGCTAGCAGCTACCCAGTCCTTAGGATTTTTTTTTTTTTAATCTAGCCCTTATTTTAGTAACAAAATACCAGTACCATTGGACAACAGATCTACTGTGATCTTTCAGGTATTTGTGCAAATACATGCATTAACTTTATAAAATCTAGGTACAGTTTTATTCTACCTACATCCTCTTCTATATCATTAGCTTTAAAGACTGAACTTAACGTGCTCTGCTGAAGCAACAGATTAAAGCTGTGTTCAGTAATCACTCCTGGGATAACATGAATGTATGCTTGTCAACAGACAAAGTATGGAGGCATTTGGAGAGAGAGAGATCAATAATTAGACTTCAAATAAGAATGCAGAATATGTGAAAAGAGCAAGACATCTACTTGAAGCAAAGATGGAACATAATAATGAGAAATCTTCTATAAGAGGGGGATAATCAGAAGGCTAAAAGAGGATTATATTGCCCTGCTAGATTTTAACATCATCTCAGAAGAATTCATTGTAACCTAAGAACCAAATACTATGTTCTAGCTGACTGATAAATCCTGTTTTGCTTTGATAAGGAAGATGTGTCACTGCAGCATCTGTTTATTGAAAAAAATTACTAAATTAATAAAGTTACCAAAAGACACAGTATTATTTTTCGCTAGCTAAATAGCTATGGAGTGATGCAGTAGTACTGATTCAGTGCCCACTTTTGGGTAACAGAGAAGGAAACCACTTTGAGTATACTAGTACTGCACATAAATGCATACTGCTTGGCTCCAAATAGGAACAAAAAGCAAATTCACATCTAAAAGGAATGTTTGTTGTGCACTATATTGCTACCAAAAATGCATGCAGAGTGCTCCCTTGCAAAATAAGAAGGTTCACCTACCTTACTCGTGAACCATCTACTGCATGGCAGGTCTACAGTGTAAGAAAAAATCCAAATCAGTAGTATTTCAAGATGGATAGTTCTCACAAACAACTGCATTTTGCAGTATTTATACATGAAAAAAATCAACTGCTATTGCTCCTGTGGGGTGTAGCAAGAGGAGGCTCGAGGCTTGAATGGCTTAGCTGAAGAAGCTAGATGAGATTTGGTTAGTGATGACTTCATGCTGATGCTGAGGTATTGTGGAGACATAACAAATAGCCTGACTGACATCTGGTAACACTGATGCATCTTGTTGCAGTACACCCCTACAGAGCTAATAGTACACTATTTGGATATCTGTGGAGAAGAAATTGTTGTCTGTCATGTTTATCAGTGATAGACAACCACCACTGTATGTGCTTGAAATTAACATATCAACGCAGGGCGGATTAATTAGTAATTTTGGGCTTCAACTGGGAAAGGGAGGTGGACCTCACTGGAGCCAGATAGAATTTGCTGTTCTGCAGAGAGGTTAACATTATATGACTCTGATCAGGGAGACCTCAGACACTACGGGAAGCAGATCTCCAACATCCTCCTGGACTTGCTGGTGGTAATTCAAAACAAAAAAAATATCCGGACAAATGTATTCTGTTTATCGGTCTCCCACCTACACAGGTTATACTAATCCATTTCCACTTTGTGTTCCCTGTCTATCAAACAAGAATAATTCCTACTGTTGTGGTTTAACCTGGCAGGCAGCCAAACACCACACAGCCGCTCACTCACTCCCCCCTCAGTGGGATGGGGGAGAGAATTGGAAAAAAAAAAGTAAAATTCATGGATTGAGATAAAGACAGTTTAATAGAACAGAAAAGGAAGGGAAAATAATAATRATGATGATGATGATGATAATAATAATAATGATAGAATATACAAAATGAGTGATGCACAATGCAATTGCTCACCACCCACTGACCGATGCCCAAGCAACCATCCCCCTCCTCCACCAACCCCCAGTTTATGTACTGAGCATGACGTCATATGGTATGGAATACCCCATTGGCCAGTTGGGTCAGCTGTCCTGGCTCTGCTCCCTCCCAGCTTCTTGTGCACCTGGCAGAGCATGGGAAGCTGAAAAGTCCTTGGCTAGTGTAAACGCTACTTAGCAACAACTAAAACATCAGTGTGTTACCAACATTATTCTCATACTAAATCCAAAACACGGCACTATACCAGCTACTAGGCAGAAAATTAACTCTATCCCAGCCGAAACCAGGACACCTACCCACTGGTGAATAGTAAAAGTTTAATTAACATTTATAAACTACTACCTAATATTCATGTGGAATTCAACAGAGAAAGAGCTAATATTGAAGAGAACATACAATTCAAAACAAAGCTGAGTGTAAAATGTAGGGCATAYAGACACGAATCTCATTTTCCGCTTATGCATGGTACAAGTTAAAGTACATTTTTAGCCTGCCATTTGTGTAGAGGAGGACAAATACTGTGCAGCTTTAAATAAATATGAGTTTTTAAAATAGGTCTCTGTGAGACCAGCTGGCACGTTATCCAAGGGAGAATACAGTGGCCCTCTCTACTTTTCTGTATCACTTTATTTCTCCATCTTCTGTTTCCGTACCTCTTTATTTTCTGTTCATTTTTCCCACAGTCTGTATCGGTATATCTGCTTGACCAGCTCAGAAAGCTTTGCTCAAGTCCACCACGTTCCAGAGGGCTGGGCCAAATGGGTTCGACTATTTCTAGTGACCTCGTATGAGAAACATGCACAATGACTAACCAGCATTCCCAGGTTTTGAACATGAACATGTCAGGATAGATACGAAATACAAAATCAAAGGAACTAAATGTGGGATGTAAGTTGCTAACTGTTGCTTAGCAACACTACACTGATGTCATACAAATCATGACCTTAGCATCAGAGTCAACACCATTCACGCAGCTATCTGCAAACAGATCATCTGATATGGCAGAAAACAAAAAAAAAAAACATAACCATTTTATGCCTGCTTGAACATGCACTGTAGATGCTCTAATGCCACTTACGGGCAAAGAGCACGTTTGCCTCCTGATAAGCTCTAAGAATGCATATGGTAATTAAAGGAATAATCTTCTTAAATTAATAAATTCTGACCTCAAAGAAAGTAACAGCAGCTGGAGTGAAATAATTAGGCCATGACTCAATCAGATTTGCATGGCAGATATTAGAATTATATTGAGAAGGAAACTTGGACAAGGTAGACAATAAACTGTTTACCTCCTTATGCATCAAGCCTACTTTTTTCTATTTCTCATGCAACATTTATTTCTCATATTCTCTAATTTTACCCTTTAATTGTATTTATAAACATACTAAGTTACAGAGTGTAAACATTTTTTTCTTTTCTTTCAAGAGAATTTCATAGTATTTCCTTCATTAAATAACAATACTCAAAAACCTTTGAGATATAAAATCCAAACTACATTTCTTAGTAAGACAAAAAAAGCTTAAATATTGTATATGTTCTACATATATATATGTTCTGATTTAAAAAAAAAAAACATTAAATCACATTAAATTTTGTCTTTTTTTCCCTTTAACTGAAAAGAACTTTATTTCATTCAATGTCAACTTCTTATTTGGTGTGAAAAAGAAAACAGAAGGCCAAATTTCATCCTTTATTGCAACCCTTTGAGCGTGGAAAACACTTGATAAAGTTGTAAAAAAATTCTGCTCAACCCACCCAACAATAGTGTTCTTGTCATTAGGCTAAAGCAATTCCAGGATGCTGTTGAATAGACCTTAACACAACAAGCTATGGAAGATTCATTAATATAAAATGCTCTCCACATCTGGGTTTTCTAAATCAAAACCCTAACTTTCTCCTCCATATCCTTCAGAGGTATACCAAAAACTGGAAATCTGTCCTCTTCCCACCAACCTGCTCCCACTCATAATAAAAAAAACCCAAAACCAAAACCAAAAGTTCCTGGTTTCCTGAACACTAAAAAACTAAGCCAAAGCCATTGGCCCAAACTTATCCTAAGCTTCAGTCTAGCCATCTGCAGCCAAAAAAATGGTCTTCCATCCTTCTTCTTACAAGTCCTAGTGCTTATACAGACATTAGCATACCTGACTGCAGAGTTTATACATGGGAGCTAAAGGATCCCTACTGGTCTTGGAATTTTTCCTAGTTTTCCAGCCTATGTAGAGTCGAACAATAAAGTCATCCGATAAATGCTTCCTTAAATATTTATTTCCCGAACTTTAACACTGACCCAGCACGGGTCTTCCATTATACATACTTCAGCTATGCAAAAGCAGTAAAATAAGAATCTGTCTCCAATCAAGCACATGGCGGAAGTCAACTATTTAGTTGCCATAATAAAAAGGAAAAATTGGAGCAGCTGCTCCCTAGCTGGATCACAGGCAGTTTTTGAGTGGTGGTAGCCTGAGTCCGCCAAATTGAAAAGGCTAGCCTTAGGATGGCAGCTTAGGAAAAAAGGAGCTATCCATGACAGTCTTGCAACAGGAAAAATATTATAAACTTGGCTATTTCTAGTAGAATAATTATTTGAGCATAATGGTTTTATGGGATTTTCATGGAGCCTACTGCCAAAAAGACACATTAAGGTTTGCCAGTATATCCTTAAAATATCACAGGCCACTAAGTTACACCAAAATAACTCACGTTAAATGCCATAACTGTGGTTAGATCAAAGTGTGTTAGTCCTCAAGAAAATCAGCGTTTATGTGCTACAGTAGAGAGTGACAGAGACCAAAACTCCACCAGTGCCCAAGGCCCTGCAATGGTAAGAAACTGATTTGATGAGACACATTCAAGTGGGCTCAGAGGCAAATCACACCCTGTATTGTAGAGGAAGCCCATTCCTAAGTGTCTACCAAACTGATCTGAGAATAAAAACCAAAGAAATAAATAAAATAAAAACACCTCTTTCCCTATCCTCCAATCCAGAGGTCATTAGTGATCTGAGGGTATGATGCAAGGTCCTCCAGCCAGACATGCAGAAAGAGGATCCATACCAATGGCTCACCCATTCCTTTTCTTCCTCTGCACGTGAAATGAGGGCAAAACCTTCATCCATTTTGCCAGGCTACACCTTCCCAAAATAAACTGGGGAAATGTTAATTTCTCGAATCCTAAAGGCTAACCATCTAAAGTCCTGATGCACAAAAAGTGATGATACACACTGGTTTACTGCAAGTGCTATGAAAGCAATGTGTTTAATTTATAACAATAAAACATTTTGTAGAAGTTGTGTCCCTACAAAATAATAGAACAAATAATAAGAAAAATAAAAATATAAACAGTCAGAGAATAATGAAATCATGAGCAACAGGCACAATATAAGACTTGAAAAAAAACAAACCCAAAACAAGCCAAAGAGAAACTGTTGATGAACACGACAATTATTACAGCCCAGTTGGTTTTCATACATATACAGAAGAACTTAATAATGAATCCTAAGTTTTTAGTTGAAAAAGTATTTCACATCGGCTTGAATAAAAACAAGTTCTGTGCACCGATTCACCATCAACAGGAAACACCATTCACAGCAGCCTGCCCCTTCAATCCTTGGAGGGATCAAACAGGAACCCAAAGGTCTCTACAACAGGAAGACTTGCTTGTTTTCTCTTTCAGTGTGCTATTTCACTTTTAAATTAAGTTTATTAGATCAAAGTCTGAATTCTGTCACTCATGATGTGTTTTTAGAAGATTATACTGCATGAAATAAGAAACACAGACCATGAGAAAAACAAACCTAGTAATTCTGAATTTATTTACAGTAAGCTGCAATGAATGCATGCTTTGATTTGCAGTAGCGTATCCACTCAGGACTAAAGAATCGCATATGCCTACTTACCCTTCAGAAGAGCCAAGCAAGGACTATCACAAAGTCCGCTACTTTAGCTTGGTACTGTTCAAAAAGTCAATAAAAGTCACTATTGTGTTCCAAGGAGAATCTGGGAAAATTGGGAGTTGCTAACGAGAACAATAGTTTTGGTCTCTGCACTCAGACTGGCATTGTGTCAAGTATTTAGTGGTTCCTCTGATGCTTGTGCTGATTTGAACGCAAGTCCTCTACGACCAAGGTTCTTATTACCTGCGGGCATAGAGCCCTTAGGATATCTTTAGGAGGAATTAGGATGTTAGTGCAAATTCCAGTCCAGTTCATTTCATTTAAAGGCTACTTCTTGCATCTTTTGGCTTCACATCTGAAAAAAATACTACATTATTGCTGTGCTTCCTGTCAGGTGTGACTGAATGTCATTCCTGAATGATGTAATCTGAGTACAATGGGTTAACTTAATTTGCAAAAGTGAAACCTTAAGTTTCTTATGCTGCTTTAAGTCATCACAATAATATATGACCATCTTCAGCAATTTGACTAACTGCTGTCACAGAAGTACCTTTAGTATGGAAAGTGCTATGCCAACAGAAGACACATAACTATCATAATATGTCTCTAATTTGCACATTTCACTTTAACCTATTGTAAAAGTCCCTGTTGAACAATTTATTCTGAAGCTTTTAGAAAAAAAATTCTGATCTAATACAGGGGGGGTGTCCACCAAAAATCTGAATCATGTTTTCAAAGAAAAAAGCCCACAACAGGCAATTAGAGTGTACATAGCCTATTCACAAAGGAAAAAAGAGTGTTGCCAATACCAACAGTTCTACAGTGGCTAACACAGTATCTGGTGGTTTTCAGAAAGTTCAGGCTTCTGAAGTCAGGACTCTAATAAAAACAAATCTGACTTGAAACAAGGTTTAGCTTCAGGCCAGTGATGTGGAGCGAGCTTGAAAATTTAATCTAAGCATATCTTGATGGCTTAAACACAGGAATAAGTAAAACAATATTATCATTTTAATAAGAATCTCAGGGTTGATTCTCAAGTCATGTTATTAACAGTTGGAGCTGGAAACTGTTAAGTTATTTTTTATATACTATTCATATGAATATAAAGATTTATATATCACTGCTGTCTTGCTCAAAACATTACAGAACGGAAACCTGAATGTGCCCTGAAAAGCACCTTTCAAAGGCCTAATACTTTTATGGTTAACTACTGTACTTTCAGACAATTAGCTCATACTAACAGTTGTGGTTCTTCATAAATCTCAGGAAAATGAATTCTCCTGACAGCATAATTCTTGGGCCTGGCTTCTTACTGATGCCTTCTCCTCCTTTCTGACTCCACTGCCTATCTGAGCTGCCTGCTTAATTGCTGATTTACTGCTCTCCATTCTGTGGCTCTGTCATATTAATTCATCTCTATTACCTTCTATGTCACCCTGTGCTTATTGTCACAGAGACCTGATCTTACCACTGAAGGTCTGGCATATCTTCTTATAACTTCATGAGTTCTCTGACACTCTGATTGTTTTTCCTTCCGTACCTTCCCCTATTCATTACATCTTCTTGCAGCCTTAGATTCTGCATGTAGTCAAAGCAGCCTTACTGCTTTTACTATCACATCACTGGAAGGTTTTCTGCTCTCACAAGTATCCATTGCATATTGAAACAGGTAGAAGCCAGTACCAGTGAGGAATTTATCCAGAAGTACTGTTGGCATTACACACATTGCTGCTGCAAGACTGAAAATATGGGCAGCCTCTTGCCTCGCCAGTCAACTTCTAAATAACATAAGAACAAACTCTGGAGGATTGTACAGTCTCTGATCAAATTTAAAATAGATTGCTGTGATAAATACTGGAGGCAGTGATGGGACTTTAAATCATCAAACCATCAAAGCAATCTAAAAATAACCAACTGCAGCTTGCAGCCGCTTGATTTCAATTTATAGTTTAAATAATTGAGGGTTCCAGTTATTTCCAGGTTGCATGTTTGATTTCCTGCTTTTTACACTATTGTAGCTCTTGTGACATTTTATACCAGAAGAAAGGAACACTACCCATCTCTCATTTATCTAAAGGACCGGTAAAAGGAGTGGCTCAGATGTTTAAAACTACAGAAGTCACGGCTTGTTCTGCAGTAGCAGTCAGAGATTTTGGGAAAGGGGGCAAGGAAGAGGGATTCTTACATTCTGTGCTAGCTGCCTTTTTTTTCTGTGATAGTGCAATGGCTCAACTTTGCAGTGGGAAGTGCTGGGCTTTGAAAACATGACATTACAGATTTTTGAGTTCTGCTTAAACAGCTCCAGCAGTTTAAAGGGAAGATAAGCAGTAGTCAAAATGCTTGCCTACAACTCAGAACACATAGGCTGCTGTCCCATACAGCTCTTCTGAGTCCTAAGACACATCTACATTAACAAGCCATAGAGGCAACTGGGTTAGCAGTGAATAATGCATAAGCATGCACATGAATAAAACTAATATTATCAGTTCATAGCTTATGTTTCTAGTACACTAAACCACCATCAACTAATCCTACTGAGAAAAAAATCTTACCTCACATACAGAAGTTCCACAATTTGTAAATCAGTTTGTCCACTACTTGCTTTTTAAGAGCGAAAGAAAATCTTAAAACAGCCTTTCTCTGCAGGTCCAGCAAGGTGCTCTTTTCATTTTCCCCAGAACTACAGTGTTTGTTATAAGAAAGGAGATGCCAGGCGGACATCGCAGAATGCCAGCAAAGAGTTTGGATGCAACAGATGGAACGTGATCCATTCCAAAGGCTTTGCATGTTCTGTATGGCAAATAATGCATCCTATAGGTACTGCTTTCTATTCTTTTTAGCAACAGTGTCTGGTTTTCTGCATCACTTTGCTGATTCCCGACAGTGATGTTTTCCATGCTAGCATGTCTCTCGTCTGTCATAATCAGAGAGTAGAACTTGCTCATCTCGGTTGCCTGCCCTTGAACAGGAATGGCAGCCACAGCCTCATCAGGAATTCAGCTGAAGAAATGAACATCTCTCTTATCAGTACTCTTGACAGCTACTGATAAACTGTCTTGTTCCCCTTGTTGTCTACAGCACAGCTCTTAATTTTGGATTATTTTTTCCCTGTACTATCAAGTACAAAAAGAACTTCTTTCTGAGCTTTCAGTTGTGCCTTTTGGCATCATGCTGGCACACTTGCATTTTGTCTCTCCAAATATTAGGTGAGTACCATAGAAATTAGAGTTGAAACTTCATACAAAGGAAAACATCTTCCTCCTTCCTTGCAACTGGCTTCTCGTGCCAATATTTAGATCATTAGGGACCTCCTCCTGTCCTCTTCAGGAATCACAAGGCAACTAAAAACTGCCTTCACTGGCAACAAAGGAATTATATGCAGTGGAATACATAGGTCGGAGAAAAATCACTGAGACGGCCTCTATCCCATGAAGGAAACCGGTTCAAGAACACAGCACTATTTCATATGGTTCATACGGAGAGGTCCCAGTTGACTGGAAGCTGGCAAATGTTGTCCCAATTTTCAAGAAGGGTAAGAAGGAAGACCCTGGTAATTACAGGCCTGTCAGTCTCATTTCAGTGCCTGGTAAAATTATGGAGAAGGTTATTCTGGAAGTTACTGAAAAACACTTGAGAGACAACACAGTCATTGGTCATAGCCAGCACAGGTTCACGAGGGGAAAGTCCTGCTTAACCAACTTCATGTCCTTTTATGACAAGGTCACCCATCTAGTTGACCAAGGGAAGCCAGTAGATGTGGTTTTTTTTTATTTTAGCAAAGCTTTTGATACTGTCTCTCACAGTATCTTTCTGGACAAAGTGTCCATTGTACAGCTAGACAAGTCCATAATACGCTGGGTGAGCAATTTGCTGATGGGTTGGGCTCAAAGGGTTATAGTAAATGGGTTCGTGGCCCAGTCACCAGTGGGGTTCCCTAGGGCTCTATTTTAGGGCCAGTGCTCTTTAATGTTTTTATAAATTATCTGGATGCAGGAGTTGAATGGACATTAAGTAAGTTTGCTGATGATACTAAACGAGGAGCCGCTGTGGACTCCCTCGAGGGTAGAGATGCCTTACAGAGAGATCTGGATAGACTAGAGAGCTGGGCAATCACCAACCATATGAAATTTAACAAGAGCAAGTGCAGGATTCTCCACCTGGGATGGGGTAATCCTGGTTATATGTACAAATGGGGGCATGAGAGGCTAGAGAGCAGCCCCGCGGAAAGAGATCTGGGGGTTTGGGTTGATGGCATGTTGAACAGGAGTCACCAGTGTGCCCTGGCCCAAAGGGCCAACCGTGTCCTGGGGTGCATCAAGCACAGCATCGCTAGCCGGTCAAGGGAAGTGATTGTCCCACTCTACACTGCACTGGTGCAGCCCCACCTCGAATACTGTGTGCAGTTTTGGGTGCCTCAACATAAGAAGGACATCAAACTATTAGAGTGTGTCCAGAGGAGGGGGACCAAGATGGCGAAAGGCCTCGAGGCCAAGACTTATGAGGAGCGGCTGAGCTCACTTGGCTTGTTCAGCTTGGAGAAGGCTGAGGGGGGACCTCATCACAGTCTGCACCTTCCTCAAGCGGGCAGCAGAGGGGGAGGTGCTGATCTCCTCTCTCTGGTGACCAGTGACAGGACACGAGGAAATGGAGTGAAGCTGCGTCAGGGGAAGTTCAGATTGGACATTAGGAAAAGGTTCTTCACTGAGAGGGTGGTCAAGCACTGGGACAGGCTCCCCAGGGCAGCGGTCACGGCACCAAGCCTGTCAGAGTTCAAGGAGTGTCTGGACAATGCTCTTAGTCATAATGGTTTAGTTTTAGGCAGTCCTGTGAGGAGCAGGGAGCTGGACTCGATGATCCTTATGAGTCCCTTCCAACTTGAGATATTCTGTGATGCTATGATTCATTCCATGCAAAAAGGCAAACATTTGGGTAGATCACAGTTAACTGTGATTCTGCTGTGCGCAGAATTATGAATGCACCTACCCAGGAAGTTCTCAGATTTGAGCTTTGCCACAATGGCTAAACAGACTGCTCGTGTCGATGGTTGTCAAGCAGAGACGTCAGTTATGTTTCCAGTATGCCATTTAAGACAGACTATCCTATTTAACGCTTCTTGGTGGGATATGGAGCCTTCCTGTCACCCTAGGGTTTTCACACTCAGAAGGCAAGAGCAAGTGGCTGAAGAGGCTACCTGGTATCTTAACAGCTTTGGACTGATCATTGTTGTGCTGGTGACTCTCCTTCTTGCTCCCGCAGGTTTTCAAAGTAGCTAGACTGAGATGGGCACTTGCTCATTCTATATTCAGCAAAGCAGCTGATTTAAGTCCCAGCTAAAATGCTGCAACCCTTTTCTACAGACCTTTCAGTCAACCCTTTAGTATAGATGCTTTTCCACACTTCAGCAATTCCACAACAACTTCTACCTCTTCCAATTAAGGCAGTACCAAAGCCATCAATTCTCTATTTTTTCTGAAATACAGCACAGCATATCTGTTGCAGCGCTCAAGTCAGAACATTTCCCTAGAATGGTATATCCATCATTGCCCTATACCTTCCCAATTTATTATCATCATTTCACCAACTCCGTTCTTCCCTTTGCATGCATAACTCATACTAACGTAATATGACACATTGCATAGCTGTGGTTTTGTATGCTTAGTATCTGCACAAATAAGAAATGTACCAAAAAGGCACTGAATCAGCACACAGCTGCAGGGCCAACATAGATGTGTTTCATATCCACCATTCTGTCAGAGACTGAAGGAACATCAAGGAGATGGCTCACATTAACAACAATGGACAAGCCATTTTCTAGCGTCTCCTTAAGCCATCCATCATTGGCTGTTGCGTCATAACTAAATCAAAACTGATCCTACCAAGATTTTGAGCCCTCTGAATTATTATAATCTCTAACGTGCAAATTGTACATAGGATAGTAAGTGTTGGGGCTGGGATTTTTCTTTTTTAAAGGTGAGGGTGAATGAACACAACCCCAGAGCGTATTTGCAAAAGGAGACCTCTAAGTACAGGCAAATGTGACTTTGCCTTCAGCTGCACCTGCCTTTATGTATTCCAAATATACCTTGATTTGGCGAGTCATTCCCAAAAGCTTTGCCCCAAGGAAAAACAGTCTTCGAAGAACTCCAAATTCTGACATGAACTCCTAGAAATTACATCTTCAGGAACTCTCATTCTCGGAGTAGTGGTGAGGGGATGACATTTGCATTAGCTCTGGCCCATAAGCAAGAGCAAGACAGGAATAGTAAGGAACTTCTTTCTTTCTCTAGACTAGCAAGCATGTTGCTCCAGCAAGCAAAAGGACTGAAATATTTGTCATTTTCTTCTTGGTTTACTCCCTCACTCCACCTTTTAGTCTTTAAAAATTCAAGTTGTCATTTGTGCAATGCTTACATCTGTGTAAACATCTCTGCTAATTATTTAAGTTACTAGTATCTAAACAGAGCCCATTAGCTCTACAAAGGGTAGCAGCCTGTCAGTGCTGCGTCAGGCACTGAGATAATGAACTTCAGAAGAGGCTGATTAACAGAGAGATATACTTGGTTTTCAAGACTGGTAAATCACAGACTGGTTGTTTAGTTTATTGCCTCATTCAACGTACCACAAGACATTCAAATAATTAGAATGACATGGATGTGCTGAATGATGTCTACTTTCGTAGTGTCTGACAATTATAATACTCCACCAACGAATGCAACAGTGATTTTTGTATGATGTGGAGTGCAGAGCCTGCTGGAACCGGTTCACTTCAGAATCAAATGTTCACTGCCCAGACAGGCTGAAACAGGTATGTGTTGTCCAAAGGAAATTTCAGACTCTGCAAATATAAAACGAACATATACAGTATCGCAAGATTCTTCCAAGCAACTGAAGCATGGATCTCCATCAGGAAAAAAAAAAAAAAAGCAGCAAGCAAAAAATATATTATCCAGATGAAGGTTTAATACAGTATGCAAAAATGAGAACTCTGTCTTTATTAATAAACTATGAATTGGAGATGAAAATGAAGAAAAATGTATCTGAAGGACAAAATTAGTTGCAAGACTAATCCTTCCCAAAAGTCTTTTTCCTGGTCATTTTCTGGGCCATATTTCCCCCTCCTCTACAGCAACTCTTCCTCAAAAGCAGCATTTTTTGAGAGGATATGAGATTTTTAAAAGCTATATTTGACTTACAGAGGATCAAAAGTAGTTATGCATCCTTGAAAGTGTGACACTCATTTGGATACAGGGAGTTTGTTTTCAGGTCTACGTTCACAACAGCAGCAAAAGTGCCCTGCGATCAAAAGCCGTCTCTATCTCAACCCTGAGAGGCTCAAGTGCTTACCTGGAAAAAGGCCCAGTAGTGATTTTTTTGCCTGCCTTTGTGAAAAAGATTGTGGTTTCAACCCATTTAAAAATGTGCCCTGTTAAAAACAGGCTCCAGAAACAGCATGTACAGTTGTTCCCTGTGGAAAGCTAAACAGGTACGTGTCAGAGAAAATTACTCTATGGGACGAACCATTTCCCTCTCAAGGAAGCCACCCTGACAGATAAGGACTCAGCCATACCGGCAGAGCTGCTTAATACCATTTGCGCATTTACTTGCAATGAGTGATATAACCCACTTCGGTGCAGTTAAAGAGAAATGAATGGGCTGGAGAAGTATTACACTTGAAAAAAACAGGTTTTATGGATGGAAGCTGTGCAGTAATTTACCATCAAGTCTTCACAAAGGAAAAGAAAAGAGCAAAGTGAAAACCACAGAAAAGTTCCCCCAGTACTTTCTTCAGTGCAAATAACAGGGTGTTGATTTTCAAAGGTGTTTGGCTGTTCTTTTGTTTTTGAGGGAGGAGTCACCCTAGCAAGGGCAGTGAAAGAAAGTGTAGGTGCATTGAGGAAGCTGCTCAAGCCCAGATGCTGCTGCTGTCACTTATTATGAGGCATTTTGGATCTGCAGCTGGAAGCAGCAGTGAATGATAACGAAGGCAGTGACGGTGGAGACTGGGGAGAAGGTCAGAGCAGGGACTCCGAGACATGACCCTGTCCTGGGTACCAAAACAAATCGGTAAGACATGGTTGGGTACCTGAGCACTTTAGGAATCTCTGCCCCTTCAGCAGGTGTCTGAGTGGGAGCTGAGGCCTCTGGAAAATAAGGTCTTTTTTAACTTGGGGTTCAAATTCCATGGAGCAGGGACTTCTTGTTCTGCCGTTGTACACCAGCTGGCTGCTACTTCAGAACAAACATGAAATATCCATGAATTTCAGGTACTACTGACGAATCTGTCCCCAAATGCTTACACACTGTCCTACAGGGACTTGGAACATGCTTCAAATTATTATTGGACTAGCATTCACCCTTCTGCATGTTTTTATGTTTGCATGCCCCAGTTTTATTTGCATCAGTAGTCCCCAAAGGATCACACCGTACACAGTGAATACACTTACAGGAACTGTATTTTTCTGGAAGCAAGCCAGGCAGATGTCATTCGAAAAGGTGATGTTTCATAATTATTATTTAATTGCTACTTTCAGTTCTAGTCCCCTCCAGACTGTAAAAGCAATACTCATCCAACAAGGCAGCATGCAACTTCTCTAGCCAATTACTGTTCACCAATAGATTTGATTATCAAGTAGAGATCATCAGATGCTCTTTGTGAAGCATTCATCCCCATAGAAAAAGAGCAAGCCCATCACAGCTGAAACAGAGGCAAAATTCAATCAAGTTATTTGCTGCTGATGGGTTCGACAATAATTTGGTCAAATCCAGTACCCACCTTTGCCTTTGAGGCAAGGACTCCAGTAACACTTACTGACATAGATTCATGAAGTCAAGCACAAGGAAGAGGAAGATGAAATGCCAATACCTTCCCCCCGCACCCCTGCAAAGGCACTTTCCAACACCAAGATGATCAAAATCAAATCCCTAATGATGCCACTCCGCCAAAGAGTATCCTAGCCCCAAGGCTCTCTGTGATTAATAGTTACGTAGATTATACAAAGTGGAATAGCGTTAACAAGAGAGAATAGTCTGTCGGCTAAGGCACTTCCTTGGAAGGTAAGAGATAGTGGTTGACATGCCCTCAGACACAAGTAGGAGCTGAATCCAGGTCTCCCACATTATGGAAAAAATGAGCCAAGAGTTAGATTAGTCCAAAAATAAGGGAAAAGAAATTAGAGGTGGAAAACTACTACTCAGTTTTGTAAATTATGCTGGAATCTACTGTGTACATTTCCTTTCTATGTTCCTCCTCCGATTTATATGGAAATGTTCATTGCAGTATTTCATTTTTGGGGGGATCAATTCCCCCCCAATATTTTCAATTCAGTCCTGAACTGGAAAAAAAAAAAAATTAAAAAAAAATAAAGATCAACAATTATTCACACACTATGCTTATAGCTGAAGGCCAACACTGCTGCTGAGTTGGAACTGCACTCGGCCCAGAGGATGCAACTCCAAAGCATTCCTGGATGACACATTAACTCATAAAAGCGTTAATTGTAAAGACAGAAATCACCCCATTGTGATGGAACATACCAACAACAGGTCTGCAGTCCTTCGGCTTTTAGAAAGCTATATAAAGTGACTTTCATTAACAAAACAAAGGCGCATTAAACTGCCACCGAGCCCACCAGCTGAGGAGGGGAGCAGCGGTGGCGATGCACTCCGGGTCTGGGTCTGTCCCCATCCACCTCCTGGTGGCTTCACAGGGAGGTGGCAGCCGGGGAAAACACAGCTGGCATGGTATTTCCTTCAGCTTTGTGCTTCGCAGAAACTGAAAACCGCTGTCGTTCACTCCGGGTAACTATTATGGACTGTATTTCTGTTCTGTACCATGTCTATTGTGCAAGACTACAAGCTACAGGCAAGTCACAGCAGCAGTATTCAATACCCCTCTGTAGGAAGTTTTGTATTTAAAAACAAACAAAAAAACCATTTGCTCCATTTTGAAACGGGAGATGCAATGGCAGAACAGAGGTTTCTACAGAACAGCCCTGGGAGGAGAGTAGGCTTCTCTGTTTAGAACAGCATTAAGTGCATCACTTGGCACCTTCTGCAGTACTGCCCACAGGACACTTCAAGCTGCTTCAAAGCAGCCCAGGGAAGACAAGGTCTCCCCACCTTTATTCCAGTGAGTAAGAGACAATTAAGTGCTTTTTCAGAACCTCAGAGATGTTTTACTGCAAGGTTGAGTAGCAAATGTATTAACCCTAAGGATAACACTCCTCTATTGATGGGGCACGCGGAGAGGGGAAAGGGACTAAAAGGTCGAGGACCAAAATACACTTCACCCTCACATTGATCAAGATACATAAGACAGCAGCAAAGAGGAGTAACCTGCAGACACATTAGTGTCAGGTCTTCAAAGACACTCATTAATTTGCATGGAAAATAGATTTATTGAAACATCTTAAGTTCTGGTATATTTATATATGAAATGAAGCAAGCTAACATTCACTTCTTTGCAAGATGCTAACATTGGGTTATCAGTTAGGCCTCACATACACACACGGTGTAACAAATGATGACCCTACTGAGAATGCAATTAACTAAAAAAAAAACCAGCATTTACAGCAGTATTCGCACACAGGTCCATATGAAACAGTCAGACCATCAGGACTACATGCATATGGTAAGGTCTTACTAATATATTACCTGTATTGCTAACCTTTTGCTATCCAACAAATATAAAGTCTTCAGATTAGGCCTTATTTTCCTATCACTAACTTTCTTAAAACTATTTTAAAATAATTCTTATTTTTCTGGAAGAATATGTTTCTTTAAGCATAGGCACTTACTTATTCTTAGGCATCAGTATCATTCCCTAGCAATATCACACTATGTCACCCACTAAGCAAGACTGCATCAAACTGATGTCTTTTTATTCCAGGTTATTAAATAAACCCAGTAATTTAGAAGATATATTTCATGTGTCTTCATGTATGCTTTCAATCTTTAGAGGTAATTCTGCACCTGCTAAGAGGTATCTCTCAGCTTGACTGACAAAGGGATAATTTTGTGAATAAATTAGTGACAAGTTCCAAAAACAGCTCGAATGACCCCATCACAGCCAAATTTAACTGCTGAAAGTTTCCATTAAAACATTCTTTCAATTCTTGGATACAGAAGGTCACATTTTGTTCTCAGTTACCAGTATTAATGTGCAGAAAAGGCATCTAAGGTAGTATAACTCAACATCACATCATTTGTAACAATGATGTAGATGTAAGAAATTCCCGTTTCTTCCTCCTTTTCTTACCTTCCCCTCAAGTACTCTGCAGCCAAACAAAATTTCAGGAATCTGGAAGGAAAGATAAGAGACTCACTGCTCCAGACTGAGACACCCAGATATGATTCAATTGCAGTTCACATTTACATTTCCTTGGGGAAATGATTAGTCAGGTGAGTTAACTTATCTTTAAAAAACAAAGCAAAAAAAAAAAAAAACACCCCACAAAACAAAACAAGACCCAAATAAAAAACCTAGTCAGATAACTCAGTCATTTGTTTTTTAATGGCAATCATATCCGTCATAACACAGCCTTACAAAGAGCCCTGTCAACAGCACAGTGACCAGCATAGAGGGTCAGCAATCAAAGTAACAGCCCCCTAGTACAGGCTTTGCTGCCAAGCACTGCATTGCACAGAACAATAGCTTGGAACAGTCAGACACAACACAATTAGTTAAGTAGCACTGACACCTCTTTTTTCCACCAAAATGGATACCCTAGAAGTTCATTCAACATGTGATTTATGTTGCACAGAACACGTATCATCACACAAAGGCACCCTTCAGCATACACGCTGAATGCAACATCTCATTATTCATCCTATCAGCCAGCCATCAGAGATTTTAATCAGGGGTTGCAGAATTCCCAAGATATTATCCACTTCCTTTCCAAGTGGGCCTACAAATACGACTATACTGCCAGCTGAAAGACAGGAAAGTCTCCATTCAGCGTGAGACGAAGGAAGGAAGTGAACTCACTACTACTCTTGGCATTGACGGTGTCATTGTTTGAAATCCAAAGCCATTATTAGCCACACCACTCTGCCCAGCCATAACTTGCAGCCCGAGATTTCCTCCCACGTGAGGTGGAGTTTTACTGGTTTCACTGCACGTGACAATAAAAGCAGAGTGAAGCAAGCTTTCCTTAAGATAGGCAAGAGCCTTGCTCTTCAAACAGATTTAAACATCACTGTCATTTAAATATAAAGGTGCAGATTCTCACGTAATGTATTCTGTCAGAGCTCCACTAAGTCCATGAAGTTTTATTCCTTTATGCAAAATAACCACCTTCCCCAAATACTTTCAAGATCAATGCCTCCTAAAAGAGATCAGGAGGAGGCAGGAACTGCTGATGGAGTCCAGTTTTGATTCAACATTCGTCTAATCTAAAGTAAAACAGAGCAGTTTCAGAAACAGGATCAGTTCATTAAGCTTTAATTCAAAACTGTCGGAAGCCAGTTATTGAAATACAATTTCCTGCTGCTTTATTCATCTAGTAAAGTTCAATAATTGGAAATGTTGTAAATCTAATTTGTCTTAATAATATTGTTGTGATATTGGCATAAATGACTCTCTTTAAAGAAAGTAATCAACCAAGTAAAATTAAAATCCTTCCCCTAAAACAGGAAGATATGCCAGATATTTTAACATATTGATTTGCAACACAGAGCATGATTGCCAAGAGAAACATTCCCAAACAGCTTCTGTTAAATAGACGTAATTTACTCATGTATTCTATAAGAGACACACACAGTTTAGGACCTGCCTGACCTCCAGTGTAGCAGAGGCTATATACACCAACCAGTTACATCCACATAGAACCCAATAACTTGCATACCTGATATCTAATTTATATTTATCTGGATTCAGTTTCTATCTATTGACTTATACATTTCTTCAGTAAAGAGTCTTAATATTGTCTCCTTGACATCATTGTAAATTCCTTGCTGTACGGCATTTTATATCAGAGTAAATTACAGGATTAGCACTGAAATCCAGAGGTTTTGGGGTTTTTATTCTACATGCATGCTTCAAGTTAATGCGCTCCAGGTGATCCCGTCTGCTTCAACAGGCAAAGCAGAGTTTATAAAATAAGGTACACAGATTTTGGCAGCATCAGAGCCATGGAATTGTTTAGTGGTAGAAGCAGAACACACATTTTCCATGATCTTGCATGAAATATAAATATTTCTAATTTTTGCCCCTTGCTGAATAATTGCTCGGGGTTTTTTTTTTGGTTTTTGTTTTGTTTTGGTTTTTTGTTTTGTTTTTTTTTNTTTTTAAGTGGGCAAGATAGCATGTGCATGAAGATGTGGACATTTGGATATTATAATCAAGCTATGACAGGAAAAGGAAAAAAAAAATCTGAGGGAGCAGATCTCCTCCAGGCAATTTTGGAAGTTGGAAGACTATTTGCGATGTCAGTACATGAACAGCCAAAGCCTTTCAATTCAGCATTAATCAGGATATATTTTAATCAAGAAGAAATAAGTGACCAAGAAATAAATCTGAAAATTAAGCAATAGCAGTGGATTTAGAAGTAAAATTATTTCAAAATTAAGCAATAGCAGTGGATTTAGAAGTAAAATTATTTCAGGGAGGTAAATTAATTTAAGTTTGTTGGATATCTTTCAGCATGAACTTGTGGGTTTTAGACATTTTTTAGTAAATAAACCAAAGGCTTTATTCTAGGTAAAGCAGCTTGGTAAATATAGACTCTATATTTTTATGTTTCTGCTTATGATCACTTAATTAAAAAGTAATAATGTGTATTGCTTTTAATTAATGTGTACAATCTTTATTATTCTCAAGTTCAGGGTGAAATTAAACTGAAAGGTAGATGACAGAACCAACCTGACTATACTTCATTTCTAGACTACACTGTGGACACATCAGGATAATGAACAGGGATGGTTCACCACCTTTGGATGGAAACAGTCAGTTTAACTGAAAGAAAACATGCATTTGACAGTGTACTCTTGCTCACGTAAAGACAGTTTTGTACTGAACACTCAAACTCCGAGCAGAAGTCATAGCAGAAACGATGCAGAACAAGCCAGTGTGAACATTTCATATGTTCATAATAACAGCTCCTTACACTGGAGCCAAAAGATGACACTGTCCTTGGCCATCCTGTTTTCAGGAAACTTGCAAAAATTAGTTCATTTCAGAATCAGGGCTCTAGACAGTCTTTGAAATGTGCCAAAAGGTATTGTTCAAAAGTTGCGGTCAATACATGTGGCTATCTATGCTATGCTACCTATGTAGGGCTGACAAGTCTACGCACAGACTCTCTGTGCTGCAAAACTAACTTCAGCTGGCTCCAAGCAGTGGCTTTTAACGAACAGTGGTTCTCTCAACAGCAAGACATYATGACAATTACAGTCCTACAGACTGAAGAGCTATTGCGATGGGTGAAATTAGAGCTTGAAATGCATTATTCAACAAGATTTGAATTGTGGCTTGACCACAGTATAGAGTGGCAGAGGAACAAAAAGAAAAGAAAAGGAGTGAGTCCATTTAGATGCCTCTGAATATGACTGGCTTACTAGTGTCTTTCAGTAGATGCACGTGCTAAATAACTGTAATTCTCTCACTTTCATTATATAAATCAGTCAGATATGCCATTCATCTCTGCTCAGTTTTCAGAAAGATTCTATTGAAGAAAGTGATGTGGTAGAAGATATCAACAAGTTAATGTCAGGAAATCCCAAAGCATCGCTACTTTCTTTTTCTTTACCTCAGTTACAAACACCTCTTTGTTGAACTTCTTTAATGCTTATAACATTAGCGGAGTTTTGCTCTCAGCCCAAACTGTATATTATTGTGTAAYAGAGCATTTTGTTATCACAGAGAATAGTATGGTGGAACAGATGAACATAAAAGGAGCTACATGCCAGTGAAGGGCCTTTGATATTCAGCAGGTTCTCAAATTTTTCTGAGCCAGAAATACTTACAAAAAAAAAAAAAAAAAAAAAAAAAAAAAAAAATTTACAAAAACCACTGTTAACCAATGCTCTCCACATTGTATAATTATCTGAAGCAATGTGAGAGCCACAGAAAGAGTTGGAGCAATCTTTGACCAGGGGAACTGGTAGTGGAGTGCTCCATCATATTTTTAAGTATAGTTCTCCACCACAACTGTCATGTATCTTTGAGGTTCAGTGGCATATATGAAACTAGTTAGAGGATTCCCTCCAATTCCCTAGTAGAAATAGAAGCTGTGTTAGATTTTTTTTTTWTTATTTTATTTTTTTTWAAAAACATCACTACAAGTCTTGAGCTTGTCTCAGCTTTCAACAGGGCTCCCTATGGCTCAACATTCCTACAACTGCCAGGCAAAATACATTCATCAAAACCACTATACCTTTTCAGCCAAAATACTGCATCAAAATGACTAGAACTTTGGAAAATGAATAGAGCCTATGAAGTTTTATGTTCAATATGCAGCACAAAAAACCCTACAGAAGCTTTAGCAGTTGCTTATATGTGAAAGAAGAGATGCTAAAATATATTAAATATCTTCAATTCACTTAACCAAGAGCAAGGAGGCAAACCAGGGCTAAGCCTCCTGACACTATGAAGCTTATGTTGGAACAGTTAGTAACCCTGGAGCTGAAATTCATGATTTTTTTCCATGAACCTTCCTTTTCAAAAGTCTCCAACACTTTTTTTTTTTCCTTAAGTTAAATAAAAATCCTATATGCAACATAGCCACTGGTCTAGTTTTCATGTGCCTCAGAAAAGTCCAGCTCTTCTTCTGAAGACTTCAGAATCTACAAGGTACAAAACTGTTAAAAAATTAGCAAACAGAAAAATTCAACCAGGAAGAAGGTGGATCCTAAATTCAGAAATTCTAGGAGTGCAAGACTAACATATACAACACAGATCTTGTTCATCATATATTGCTGCCAGTGGAAGCAGGTAAATAGACAGAAAACTATATGCCTTCCTTATCTTGCTATGGAATATACTGGTCCGTCTGGATCTGTTCAGGGCCTGATCTCTATGCCAGGCAATATTCTATTTGCCTCGCCCTCACATAAAGGCAAAGTCTTCCCTCAGGCATTTGGAAGAAATAAAGTACACGGACTAGAAGGAGCAATTAGATACATCTGTTGAGTGTTTTCCTCTCTCTTTGTGCTAAATGGGAAAATGCTGCTTGCATTTGTAAAGCTGTAACACTTGTACCATTTCAAATGTCTTTTCCTTTGCCAAGTGAACTCTCAAAAATTAGATATTATTGTAGAAAGCACTGCCTAATGAGCCAGTGTCATTTAGAATATTCAGATTTATATTACTACCATCCAGTTTTCAAGCCCTAAAAATGCCATTAATAGGCTTCAGAAATACATGGGATGGTCACAAGGACAATAGACCTGGGTTACAGCTGTTCTTGCAGCTGCCATAAGCTTCACATGCTCCAGAGATGACAGTGATTGATAGTCAAATTACATTGCCAGTATTTTTCTGTGTCAGGCTCATTATTAGACACAATGCTTTGGTTGCTCTTGGGAATTTGCTTCATTTAGCTGTTCCCAAGATGAATTCTCCCATCTCCATAAAATAAGTTCACATAGTAGAATAAGTTCACAAACACGTATCAGAAATAAACACTTGATGTGGTATGAGCAATACAACCAATACTATTTGATAATGAACAAACAAAATATGATGAGTTGCAACCACTTTTATAGTTAAAGAATCTTATTTTTAGGGTGGCAAAACTTTTCATGAGACGCCTTTTTGCATTGCTATGGTTTCACCTTTTAAAGAAGACTTTTATTATGTTCATAGTACATTTCATAGTGGGGGGGGTTTGTAATAGATCCTTACATTCACACAAATACTCCAAATATCCTTAGTCAATGTTTCTCATTTTACATAAAAAGGAAACAAAATTCTGTTCCCACACCACCAGTCAAGATCAGGAGCAAATGMAGACTTTGGCCAAGCTGATGATCAGCACGTAGCAGTGCAACTACAAAGCTGGTAAAAGAAATAAAAAATTTTCACAGAATCCTCCCTTCAGATTTTTCCATGCATACAGTCATAGAGACTGTGTTTGCTATTTACAGATCACTAGTTTCAGATTATTTGTAACATCAGTAAGTCCTCACTATGCAGCTGTGATATAAATACTATGGGAATAGCAAGTAGTGACACCTACAGAGATTTCCTAATTAAATATTTCMATTCTAAGGATTCAGTCAGCTGTTTAGTGATTTCTTCATTCTATTTTTCTTGACTGAAATTAAGCAAATTGAGTCTTTGCTTAGGAAGGCTTCTTTGAAAAAGTTTTTTTTTTCCTCTTTGGGAACAGAGTTCAGAACAAGTAAATTCTGTCCCTTACAAAAAAAAACCAAAACAAACAAACACCCCCTCCCCCCCCCAAAAAAAAAAAAAAAAAAAAAAAACCACAAAAAAAGGGGAGCAGCAATTTTCCCCTAATCACCAGAGGTAGAAAGTGGAAGTTTGACAGAACCCATGGCACACATGCATGTTTTTAGTGACTTTAATGATAAATGGCCCTAAGAAAGTTGCTCAAGTTTGGAGAGGAGACCTACAATTGTTATATTGCTCTGGAACAGCAAACCCAGCWCTACTGTGCACACAATGAACTGTTCAAAGCTTTCCCTCTGGCTGATCATGAAGTCTGGTAACGTCATTACCTATACCAACAATTTTCCCCAGGGTTAGAAGCCTGTACTATTCCTCCAACTAGCAAGGCAGATGTTCCCAACTCCTCTGAAAAAAAGGTAGTGGGCAGAAAAACTTATAAAAAGACATAGCACTATCACAAGCACTACTTCAGTATGGAAAAAGTTATCTGATCCTGCCTCTTCCGTTTCTCCATCTCATCTAGCACTACAAACATGGTTGCCAGTGCTCTGCTTCCCCTACCTCACGCTTCC